>JAMQGT020000488.1:0-67033 GCA_024447675.2 Pterophyllum scalare | reverse complement strand
CTACGGATTCAAGGCTATACATGCAAGAGCGGCCCCTACAGAAGCAAATACATTTTGTATGGCGTCCACAAAATTAGTTTCTCTGAAATGCATTAAAATTTGTTTCAACATTCTTGACATCTTCCTGATCAAAAAAGTCAATCAGACCCATGCCCGATTTTGCACGCCACAGCCGTGAGCACCCCCCAAATACTGCACTGGGTGTATATGGAAAGCAAAAGTTTTAGTTTTACAGAAATGTATGAAAATGGTTACAGACATTCTTGATATCATCTAGATCAAAAAAGTCAATTAGAACCACGCCCTATTTTGCACGCCACAGCCGTGAGCACCCCCCAAATACTGCATTGGGTTTATATGGAGAGCAGAAAATGTAGGTCCCCTAAATGTAGGAAAATGGGTAGAGATATTCTGGCCATCATTCTGATCAAGAAAAGGTACGGATCGAGTGTGCCACAGGTCGCCAAGCGTGCCTCGACTCGAGCGAGCCATGGGTCGACGCGCGCTGGGTGGCGAGGGCCCGATCATCACCGCTTGCGGTTTTAATTATTGTTTTGTTATTGCTTGTTATTCCTGTAGAGGATAGTAAATCATCTGGATTATTCATTTTAATTTGACAGAGCTGAGATTCACAGTTATGGAAAGTAAACCAGTGCACATGACGTGTTGGAGTAGTTAATAAACGGTGGAGAAAAAAAAACATACCATAGTACATTTTCCGGTTTATTAGACATAACATGAATCTTTTGAAACTACTTCATGCATTCCTGAGCTATAATATACATATTCTTGCTATATTCAATGGTTTAAAAACCCTTAAATATTTTATTCTCAAAAAGGCATAGTGGTCTTTTGTATACAAAACCTATTGTGAATAAGTGATACAGTCTGTAAAATACTCTGTAAGTTCATACATCTCAATACTAACTCTCGTGTTCAGACAACAAGTGCTTCAAATGCTCCTCTACTGTATCTCACATATCTCATCATTGCATTTCTCACCTTTCTAACAAGTCACTTGAGTTTTGTTTTGTTTTTGCCACCAGCAGCTTCACAGCTTTGTGTGGCTTTTGTTTTTTTAAAGGGGCAAAAAACATTTGTGTAATGCTTTTAGTTTTTATTTGTCCACTTTCACTCACACACACACACACACACACACTGAATATGGTCAGAAGTTTACATACACTCATCATGGGCATGGTTGTCATGGTAATTTTGAGCTTTTAATGATTTCATTGAACTGTTCTTTTCCCAGGTTGGAATGATTGTACATCATACATCTTTAATAACTTTAAAAAAAAAAAACAAGAATTGGGTGCACTAGTTTGAATTTATTTTATATGATCTCTAATTCACATGAGGTCAAAACTGTAAATGCAGGTTCAATTATATACATACACCCTCATTATTATTTAGTTGAATGTTCCTTATCAAGTTGCACATTGACCAGATGCTTTTGGTAGCAATCAGCAAGCTTCTAGTATAATTGTGGCTGGATATTTGACCACTCTGCTTAGCAGAATTGGTAGAGTTTGGTTTCCTGGCACAGACCCAGCTTTTAAGCACAGTCCACAAACTTTCAGTAGGGTTGAGTTTGGGGCTTTGGGAAGGCCATTCCGGAAGCTTAATGTTAGCCTGCTTTATCTGTTCCAAAACCAGTTTTCATATGTGTGTATGTGGGGTTTTTGGTTTCCGTTTTGTTTTTTTGTTTTTTTAAGTCTGTCTTGTCTGGCAGCTTTTGCAATTACAGTCATGATCTGAGTGCGCTGTTGTGCCACACATATTTGCTGTGTGTTTGACTTGATTGTCCTGTTGTAACACCCAATTGTGTCCCAAGTTTCATGAATGCAAACAGTGTGTGTAGTGGTAACATTACACTATATGTGACACAGATGTTCCAATCCCAGGAACTTGGTTGTGCCTTGCTGTCCCAGCATGTATTTTATATTCTGCTACTATCTGCTAGATAGTTTCTGGGGCACCGTTGCACAGTCTGCAGCTTTCAGTGTTCCTGCCTCTATGGATCTGGTGCTCAGGGCCTGTTCCTGTGCTGCCTTCATCAGAGCCTCTGTGTTGTCCTTTAGGCTGGCCTTTTCTAGCCACTGGTAGGATTTCTTGATATCAACCACTTCCTCTATCTGTTGATGGTACATCCCATGCAGGGGCTTGGTCTTCCATGATAGTTCCTCCTCCTCCTGTTCCTCATAACTGTCTGTCTTCATCTGCCTGAGGCACTTTTGGTGCAGTTCATTTCAGGGGGCCATTTTCATGATGTAGTCATGGCTGCTCCATGTTTCCTCCTGGATTGTGGCACACATTAGTCTTCGCCCTCCTTCTTTCTGTTGCTTGTAGAGCCTCAGGGTGCTGGACTTTGGGTGGAGACTTCAGTGCATTGTGAGGAGTTTCCCTCACACTTTTCTTGACATCAGTGGCATCTATGTCCTCCTGTGGCTAGCTTATTCTTCTCACTGGGTATCTGATGACCAGTAGGGCACATGTACTGGTAGCTCAGATCTTATTTCTACTATTGAGCTGGCTTCTCAGCATCCTTCTTACCTTCTGGAGGTTTTTGCCATTTGTGGCGCATTGAGTCGTAGATGTTCTTGTCATCAGTCCAGGCAATGCTCAGGTTGGTCTGCCTGGTCTTAGGGTTCTGGTGTACTGTTCGGTCGAACAGTAGCCGTGTTTTCGTCCTCTGGTGTTAGCCAGTCTGGATGAGTACCTGCTGTTAGCAGCCCACTTATTTGTGCTTCCAGACTTTTGTGGAGTGCCATTAAATTCATCCATTAGGTGTGGATCATGTCAGGTCCTGGGGCTGGCCAGGTCTTCATTCCGGAGACTCGTTGGATGTCTGCCTTTGTGATGTTGACTGGTTCTTGTTCTGGGAGGTTGCTGTGGTCTGCTCTTAGGCTGGTGTTATGTCAGATGATCTTCCAGATGATCATATTGTTTCAGTCTCAGCTCTGCATGGGGTCTACCCTGATACTGTTGTTCTCTTGCAGCTGAGAGTACACCTTGGATGGGTCTTTGGAGAACAGGCCATTTATTCTTTTGCCCTCTCTTTCTCTGGTGTATCTCCTCAGCCTAGTGGCCAGAGCTGTGAGCCGTTGTCTGGCAGTTTCTAGAGCCTCAGTTATGGACATCTTGTTTGAGTTTCTATCCATCCATTCTTCTTCACAGGGGGGCTTGCTCCATGTTCTTTTTTTTTTTAAATCTTAAACCCAAGTGTTTTTAAGATTACTGTTGTAGTGGTATATATGAGCTCATAGGTTTCAGCGATACTGGTAATGTGGATGGTGACACTCACTTATGTTCTGTGGTAAATTTGGATAGCACTGGGGATCTAGCTTGGGGAGTCCCAGTGCTACAATTACTGACCAGAGATTCACATCACAACCTATTGTAGAAGTGTCAATATTTTGTGTGGCCACCATTATTTTTCGGAACTTTTCCTTAACTCACCTGGACATGGAGTTTACCAGAGCTTCACAGGTTGCCACTGGAATGCTTTTCCACTCCTACATGGTGACGTCACGGAGCTGGTGGATATTCGAGACTTTGCGCTCCTCCACCTTCCGCCCCAAAGATGTTCTATTGGGTTTAGGTCTGGAGACATGCTTGGCCAGTCCATCACCTTTACCCTCAGCCTCTTCAATAAAGCAGTGGTTGTCTTAGAGGTGTGTCTGGGGTCATTACCATGCTGGAACACTGCCCTGCGACCCAGTTTCCGGAGGGAGGGGATCATGCTCTGCTTCATTATTTCACAGTACATATTGGAGTTCATGTGTCCCTCAATGAAATGTAACTCCCGAACACCTGCTGCACTCATGCAGCCCCAGACCATGGCATTCCCACCACCATGCTTGACTGTAGGCATGACACACTTATCTTTGTACTCCTCACCTGATCGCCGCCACACATGCTTGAGACCATCTGAACCAAACAAATTAATCTTGGTCTCATCAGACCATAGGACATGGTTCCAGTAATCCATGTCCTTTGTTGACATGTCTTCAGCAAACTGTTTGCGGGCTTTCTTGTGTACAGACTTCAGAAGAGGCTTCCTTCTGGGGTGACAGCCATGCAGCCATGTGATTTCAGTGTGGGCTTATTTCTAATATGGTCATCTCAAGCACACAGCTCTCTGACTGTGAGCACAGACACCCCATTTATCTACTGTTCAATTATTCTGTTTATTAAAGGCAGCCAGTCAGAAGAAATTTTGCTTAAAAGGTGGAAGGAAGCTAAAGATGCTAGTTTAATATAGAGTAGGAACTGCGGGGGACTGTAAGAGTGGCTGTGGCTCAGGAGGTAGAGCGAATCATCTACTAATCGTAAGGTTGGTGTTTCAATCCTTGGCTGCTCCAGTTCGCATGCCAAAGTATCCTTGGGCAAAATGCTGAACCCCAAGTTGCTCTCTGCTGCATTCATGGGAGAGTGAATGTGTGTGAATGTTAGAAAGAAAGCACTTAGACATAGATAAGTGTATGAATGGGTTGAATGGGTGAATGAGGCATGTTGTATAGTGAAGAAAAGCCCTATATAAGAACCAATCCATTTACCATTTACCACCAAAGCTCAGTAGAAGATAAATAATCATTTTAAAACTCTGAATTGCACAAAGGACTAGATAGAGTCCAGAATTAAAAATATGGCAATGTAAATTAGCATAATAGTGCCCCTTTAAATTTGAATTTTAACTTCCTACGGTAATGTCTAGTCTGAAAAACATTTCCTGAAAATATTTCAAGGGTGCTAAATATGGTCATTCAGTCAAAGTCACTAACATCTCAAAAATGCATCCAATGGATAGATGCTTGTTGGCAACATTAAGACCGGGCCTACTCCCAACTTGTATTTCCACGTGAACTCAAATCTAACTAAATAATTGTGGTGCCTAAGCCTAAACAAACAGCAAGTGAAAACCAGAGTAAACAAAAAGTAAACAAAGTGAAAATAAAACTAAACAGTGAGTGAAACAGGACACAAACTGTGGTCTCCAAGTTCACAGTTTTGCAATTGACATTGCCAGTGCCGTCTTTAAAACAAATATTATAAGTATCTATTGCAACTTTACAGTAACCATTCAAAACACATTCTAAACACCAGTTATTAACTAAATAGGTTCAGTTTACTTCATTAAATTAAAAAAAAAAAGTTTAATTAGCCATAAACTTCCAGTTCATTATTAATGTTACTGTTAAACAATTACCAAATAATAATAATGTAGGACTGGCAGAAGTGAACTGGCAAAATGTGGGTGCACACGTATTTAAACATTTTGCATCATTTTACTTTATTTAGTGAAAGCTCCAACTGTGTGATTCCATTCCATTGGCACTGGAGTAGTAGTTGAGCACAGAAGGGGAACTGCAGGGGGGTTGCTGGGATTGCATTAGTTTGGTGCTGCTCATCACGTGTTAAGCATTACTGTCAGCATCTTGCAACATAATATGACTGGGAAAAAAAAGCTCGTTGTTTGTAGACCTTGCATTGATTTCGAGGATTTAAGGGGAAATGGGTTTTCTGTATTTGCGATTTTCCCACATTTGTCTCAAAGAGAAAATAAAGAATCTTCAGCAGTGACTTTAATGAAGCTGTAACCACATTGTGTACTGCTACTGCATCATGGTAACAAGGATTTTGAAATACACTGCAATATACATAAATGACAAATGGTGTAGTCCATAGACATTCTGTAAAAGTTCAGTGAGGGTTAGAAAAACAAGCTCCTTAAATCAATCAAAAGAGTGCGGGAGAGTCAACAGTCTAAAAAGCCTGGAGCTTAGATATAAATTATTATTATTGCTGTTTGATGCTGTACTAAACATAACTGTTGCAGAGGCTACAGATCATAATATTTTAGGCCAGTCAAATGTTCACTTTTTAAAAATAAAGATCTGACAATTGGAAAGTGTGTTTGTGCAGGTGCATTGGTGGGTGGTGGCAGTGGTGAGGTTGAAGAGGTTTGAAAATGATTTGATCTATAAAAAAAAAGGTACCTTGCAGAAAGGTGTGGCAACCACAGATTTATCTGCTTATGAGTAGGCTGTTGAATTTAAAAGGTTGCAATCCGTCTTACTGCCTTTATTCTTCAGTTAGGTTATGACCTGGAGCCCGGTCAGAATTTACTAATGTTATGACTTGAATAAATTCCTCACTGGGTGAGCTTCTTCTGATTTTACGAGTTTCTACTTTCAGTCTGCCTACCACGTGAAATGTCTGAAGAACACTTTGTGGCTTCCGACAGGACTCATATTCTTTATCAAGATGGTTTACTGACAGATAAGAGCAGGTGTTATACAGGATTTGGATATTAGTGAGTTTATTGATGGCTTATCTTCAGTCTGTCCTTTGATCTGTTGTTAATTTTTACAGTTGTGTTGATGTTATGAGTCAGTCGTGTTCTGTTTGGTTTTTAGGTTTTTTGAGTGTGACTATTTTAGGAAGGTGGAGACTTTCACTTCATTAAAGAGTAATGTATTGCACAAAATAATTGAATAATTCCTGGACACATTTTCAGAAATTGCAGCACCTCCCTTTGTGAACTTTTTATTAAACCAACATTAAAATGGCTAATGCAAAGTAAGGCTGCTGTGTAACACACTTGTTAATAACTACCACTACTGGCAAATTTGCGATGCTCTGAATAGTCACCACTGTCTACCACAATCATCTGATTGTAATTCACTTCTGTGTGATCAGATCAGGGAACAGTGAAGAAGCAAAATGGCATTCAACTCTAAATTATATCTAAATCATATATAAATTGACTGGTGCTTTAAAAAACTGCATGAAGGTTAAGGAAAAGAGGAACAAAATAGTTGCATTTCTAGAATTAAAGAGAAACAAGTGCTTCACCATTTTAATTACAATACTTTCTGTAAATTTAACTTTTTAGCATAAATGGTCAAACTGTACTTTTAACATTTCCTCTAATGGAAATTCGGGTGGATATGTATTTATAGCTTATAATCCAGCTGTTGCTCAGTGTTAAGCAGACTAATATATTGTCTGAAGACACTGAAAATGTGGTATAAAGTACCAAATTTCAAAGAACTTTTCTTTCTTTTTGGAAAATTTATGTTACTTGTTATATTTTATAGCATGAAACTGAAACATCACTATACTAGCACATTTTAAAAATTGTACATAAGTTCTTTTATTTTCATAATATAGTTTAAAAAGATAAACTTTAATATATTCTGCATTCATTGCACATAAAGTGAAACATTTGAAATTACTTTTGATGATTACAGATTATAGTTCATGAAAATCAGAAATCCAGTGTCTCAAATTACTGTTCAGTCAAAAAAAAAAGAAAAAAAAAAAAGCTCTGACAATTGAAGCACTTTTTACTTTGGTGTGTCTCTCGGTAGTTCACTATATGCAACCGCAATCATGGGAAAGGCTGCTGAGTTGGCAGTTGTCCAGATGACAGAGAGTAAGCCACAGAAATTTGTTGCTGAAAAGACTCGCTGTTTCCAGAGTATTTTATGAAAACACATTATTGGTAAGTTCACTGGAAGGGAAAAGTGTGGTAGGAAAAGGTGCATAAGCAACGGGAATGATTGCAGCCTTGAGAGAAAAGTTGATTCAAGAACTTTGGAGAGTGTCAAAAGGAGTGGACTGAGGTTGGTGTCTTTAGGAACGGAGCTACAACCGTCACACTGCTAATATCAAGCTACTCCTGAACCAGAGACAATGTCAGAGGGGTCTCGGATAGGATGGAGAAAAAGGACTGGACTGTTGCTCAGTGCTCCAAAGTCCTCTTTTCAGATGAAAGTAGAACTTGCATTTCATTTGGAAATTAATATCCTAGAGTCTGGAGAAAGCATGCAGTGGCATCCAAGGTGTTTGAATTCCAGTGTGAAATTTCCAGTCTGTTTGGGATTTGGGGTGCCATGTCATCTGGTGGTGCTGGTTGTTCCACTGTTTCATCAAGTCCAAAGTCAATACAGTGGCATGCTGGGAGATTTTAGAACGCTTGATGCTTCCATCGGCTGACAAACTTTATGATGATGCTGATTTCCTTTTTCCAGCAGGACTTGGCATCTGAAATTGTGCCAAAGCTACTACTAAATAGTTTGCTGATCACATTATTGCTGACTAGATACTGGAGTTCTAATTTTCATAAACTATAAATCATTAAGATGAATGCAAAAAATGCTTTAAATATTTCACTTTACACGTGATAATAATAATATATTAAATTTAATTGTGTGAAACTATTATGTAGTTTGATCTTAATTGGTTAAGGGTTTTTCTTTTGCTTCTTGCCCTCAGTACCGAGCATGGATACGGTCCAGTTTTCGTCCCAGTCCATTCAATGACCAGGAGCAGGTGGGTGCCCTGCTGAGCCAGTACACAGAGCAACAGGAGAGCCAGAGGGAAGGAGAGCATCGCTGGATAAATCAGGGAATAAGTGTCAGTGGCCTTTCATCCTTGTCATCCAACCCTGAAGATGATGACGATGATGATGATGATGAAGGCAGCAGCTGAGACACAAGTCTGGTCGTGCCAAAGTTGTGCCCATTGCTGTCTGGAAATAAGCAGTACCTACTATTTCTGTACTCATTTCCAAATCAACCCTCAGTCATATCTAACCTACGTGTCTTTGTACAACTCTAAAAGCATGAGATAATATAAATCCTCTTATACGAATCAAGCAGTTTTTACTTTATTTGCATCTGTTATTTCTAAGCAATGGAGGTTGATTTAGAATTGTGCTACAGACCTGTATCCACTACCAGTACCCATCACACTGCCCTACAAACAAAACAGGGGTATTTGTGCTCACAGACGCCTTACTCTAAACACCTCAGCACTTTAGCCATAGTGAGTCACCTGTATCTCCACACGGACTCCTGCAATGTTCAGCTCAGCAGCCTTAATGCCATGACAAATTACCGCCCTCTTAAACGAACATTTTGCCTTCAATTATATAAATGCCCAGCCAATTAAATCTTAGTTAAATCTACAACCTAATTGATGATTTCTTTGATATGTACAAATTTGCAAATCAGCACTGCCTTCTGTGCTCATTGTGCTGACAGTATAACATTTGTTATTATATACATCCTGCTTGTAAAGAGCCATCAAAAACGCATAATACATCATAAACACTGTTGCCATATCACGCACCAGTGGACATAGGTTTTTGACTAATGTACTAGCCACTTAACAAACATCATAAAACAAATAATTTATCGCTGTCCATAACATTTTGACATAATTAGACACTGTTCTTTCAGTATAGTTAGCACTTTTGCTTTCATTTGGTTCATCTTAAAGAAAATTCCAGGCTGTGCACACACCAGTTGTGCCACTATTTGTTACAAAATCCAGCATCAACAATCCACATCCAAATAAGAGTCTTTATATAAACTAATAGTGTGTAGTTAAAAAGAAAATGGGTGTGTTGGCACTATTGGTTCCCAGCAATTGCTTCTTCACTATGGCTGAGAGAACAAGTTATCCCTCATCAGGCACACAGGATTAAAGAACACTCAAACCTTTTTAAGTAGGTTGACACAAACACACTTGATCACACTTGACACATAGAGACCGCACTGTGGACATTACAAATGAACCGATATGAGTGACACACAGAAGTATGTTTAAAACAAGGCAAAATGTTCCTTTAAGTTTATGCCTCACTAGTTATTGGGAATTTTGGGAATTTGAATTTAAATTATAACTACAAATGAAGGATGTCTGCAGTCCAAATGTTAAAGTCTTCCTGATTTTTGCGAAGCTCTGAATTTATCTTTTTATTGTGTCAAAACAGATTTTTAGAGAATTTCTGTTATAGATACATGGATAACATTTGTCGTCTTAATTGGGTATTTATGGTGTTTGTTGTGTTTTATAATGAAATGCAGTGACTGAGGAAGAGATGGAATTGCTAATAAATCTGCCCTATGAAGATCCTGGTGTGTGTTTTTGTCTTTATAAAAAAAGAAGAAAGAATATGAAGCAGCAAATACACCTCTAGATGTATATGTGAAGATAAAACATGGTTAGAATTTAACAAGTTCAGTTTTGTTCTGTGCTGATGATCAAAGTCAGAATAATGAAATTAATCACAATTGTTTCCTGAAGGGTTTCATTATGTTAGGTTAAAAAAAGCATCACACCATTCCTGCTGGGCCAGTGGGGCTGCTCTGACATCCATTCATTCATTTTCAGTTCCATCTCCTAAGTAGCAGCTATCTGAATGAAATCTAGTTTATTTACAAAATATTATTTTACAAGCTCAGTGAATAGACTTTATGTGATCACAAAGGTATGTCTTGACAAGGTACTTCTTGGCAGGCTCTTCAGAGAAGCAAAATATGGAAACTTTCCAAGTTTCCTTCTATTATGACAGGTCTAGTGAACTGAATCTTCTTTCAAGTCTTATTTAAATTACATTTTATATACAATCTGCTAATTAAACCTAGGCCCTTTGTGTAGAATTTCATGAAGGGCCTATGACAAAATCCAAGTTCATATCTCAACATAAGTTAACATAAAACTGAGAAGCTGATAATGAGAGTGCTTGATGTGTCTGTTTGAAATGGAAGCTAACAAAAAAATCGAATCCAATTACTATCAGTTTCTTTGTTACAGTAACAGGTTAACAGAAACATCTTTCAGCTCCACATTAGTCCCTAAATGATGTCACAGGGATTTCATGATGGACAGAGATTAATAGTAAATGGCTGCGCCTCACTAATATTTCACATATAATCACTATTAAGCAACAAACTACACAATTTCTAAATGAAAGCACGGTAATATCTCCCAGGGGTCTTTGTCAAATGGAATCAGTCCACCTCAGCATTGCACTGACAGCTGACCACTTTTACCTGCACAACTTTCTGAACTTTCTCATTACAGAGTGAGTGGGTGCAGAGGGATGTAGTACCTTGGTCTGGAGAGCAGAAATCCCCCCAAAGCACAAGGTAACTTGTGACTTTACGGGTTTATTCATAGCGCCGAGTCCACGCAGTATTTGGCGTGGGCAATAGCTTTACAACCATCGTTTTTGTCAGGCCATTTCTTGTAAATGCCCACGGTTAGGAGAACAACTCTTCCGGTATGGGCCGTCTTACTGGAGCGTCAGTACTCTCATTGGTCAGAGTGTGGCAGCGTTGTCAAATCCTGCCCCAAATAAATTCATTCATGACACGGAGCGCAAAAAACTTTAAAGGCGTGTGTTGCGAAGAACTCACTTGATTAAATTTGACATTGAGCCATCTTTCAACATCGCAACCCGTGTCAAGAGCTCATCTACCTGTCAATCTGTAAGTGCTTTTACTTTTGATTTCTCTTTTGGAGAAGATAATTACGTTTTTAGAAAGTTTGATTCCAGTGAGACATTTTCACGATGTCCCAAAAAAGGGTAAACTAATAAACTATATATCCTTCACATTTAGATACAAACGAGCCATCTAAGCAGAGAGTTTCCACCATCAAGATGTCAAACTCAGGAGGTCGGAGATTGAAGCAATGGCTGATGGAGCAGATCCAAAGTACGCAGTATTCTGGACTCCAGTGGGAGGATGAAAGCCGCACTATGTTCCGAATTCCATGGAAACACGCAGGAAAACAGGATTACAACCAAGAAGTTGACGCATCCATTTTTAAGGTTCGAAAACACTCTTATGTTGTCCCATTTAAATATTCATGTTCAGCATTTTTGGTTTGGTAGTGCTGCGCGCTAAAACCAGAACTTGGTAGAGATTCTTAAAGCTGACCAGCGCTTCTGTATTATAAATCTGCCTCTTTTGTGTGATGGTCATTTAGACTGTAAAGGAATTGTTGGCACTTCTTTTTTTTTTTAGCACACACATTTTTAAATTAAAGTTAAGGTCTTGTGAAGTGTCGGTAATTTTTGATTAATTGTGCTGTAATTATTGTGAATCATGTTTTTTCTTTCTTTCTTTCTTTCTTTCTTTCTTTCTTTCTTTCTTAAGAAGAGTTTAAAAAAAGATTTTCATGTCTCTTCTTAAATTCCTCAGTTTTAATATACAGTTGTTCTTTCTTTTTTTTTTTAATCCTCACAGGCCTGGGCTGTGTTTAAAGGCAAGTATAAGGAGGGGGACAAGGCTGAGCCTGCAACATGGAAGACCAGACTTCGATGTGCATTGAATAAAAGTCCTGATTTTGAGGAGGTGACTGAGAGGTCACAGCTTGACATCTCTGAGCCTTATAAAGTATACCGCATTGTTCCTGAAGAAGAGCAAAAGCGTGAGTTTATGCTATTGTGACATATCTCACCATACACTCTATTATCTCTATTACCACACAATTATCAATAATACCTTTTCACTTGTGATTAGAACTGAGAGCAAAATATGTGTTGCAGATTGTAATTCCTATAGCTGTGAATAATTAAAAGTCAGTGCAGCTGGTTAACTGGCTATGTTTGCACTTTGAACTAAGTCATTGTGTACTATTCTTTCACCCACAGATGGCAAAATTCCAATGATGGCTGTGGCAGCTACCACAAGCTCTGGTGAGATTACAGATATGGACTGCAGCCCTGAGATAGAAGAGCTCATTAAAGAGGTGAGACTATGTCTAACTTTAAATCTTTGTCACCCCACCCCCCACAGACATATTTAGATGCACTTAGCTTTCTTGTCACTTTTTTTTCCCCTTACCACACTGCGCCGTCTCCTGCAACACTTCATAGGGTTCATGCTTACTGCACTCAGTGTGAACACCATCCCCACGTCTTCACAGCTGTAAAGTGTACAAAGGTGCTTGTTGACAACATCTTATTATATTATTGTCCTTTTGCAGGAGGAAGGCTGTAGCATCCAAGCCAGTCCAGAGTATTGGTCCCAGGGCAGCATCAATGGTAAGATTTTACTTTGTGCCCAGTTTACAATACAACGCACAACTAGATTAAATGGCGATGTTCACAGTTTGGCCAGTGTTGTGGCTATCAGTGTGCCTGTGTTTTTTGTCTCAGCCTTCATGTATAACACTGTTGTTGTGACACTCAGTTCCGGTTTTGAGAAACATAAGCTTTAATTTGTTTGCAAAATAACCCCAATGGAAAACTCGGTGTCCCTGCATTTGTGGGTGCTAGATGGAGGTTATTTACTTGACTGTTGAATTCTGCAATGGAAGAATTGACTAACATCCTGTTAAACTTTGCTGACTAGGGTGGTTATTTCTTCGTGAGATTGTAATAGAGAAATTGTGTTTCTGATGACGCAGCAAAGTAAAGGCATGACACTGTGGTTGTGTCCACTGCTTTGAAAAAGGGCCTTAAAACACCTCTTCCTCCTCTATTTCGCAGCTTTCCCATTGCATCAGGACCCTTTGACATCAAGCAGTCTCAGTTCAGGTATTTTTGTTTATTGTTATTCATGAAAATACCTCATGCCATCTGCTTGTAGATGAGCCTTGAAGGTTAAACAAGATCCATATTGTATTATTTTTGTTACATTTGTTTTGATTTATTTACCCGACCAAATGTTTTTCTCTATAGCCTTGTGCCAAATGATGATCAGTTTTTACTATGGAGGAAAGCTGATGCACTCCACACTGGTAACTCATCCTGAAGGATGCAGAATCTCTCCGCAACAGCACCTGGGTCGGGGTGCCCTCTACAGTTCAGACAGCATGCAGAGTGTTTATTTCCCCCCTGCTGAGCTCATTGAATTTGAACGACAGCGCTATGTCACACGCAAGCTTCTGGGCCACCTGGAGAGAGGTGTATTGGTCCGTGCAAACCAAGAGGGCATCTACATCAAAAGGCTGTGCCAGAGCCGTGTCTTCTGGAGTGGGTTGGGAGAAGTGGGCTCACAATACGGCTCAATGCCTGGCAAACTTGACAGGGATGCTATTGTCAAGATTTTTGACACAGGACGGTTTCTTCAAGGTGAGGCTCTATGTATGTTCCACTTTTCACATTACAGAAGAAAAAAAAAGTTATTTTTTTTTATATTGTTGCTTAAAGGAAGTAAGAATGGAGAACTGATAATTTGCAAAGATTATCTAAACAGCTGTGCATTTGTTTCGTATATTCCAGCTCTACAGCTGTATCAGGAGGGTCAGATTCCTGCTCCTGATCCGACAGTGACTCTGTGCTTTGGAGAAGAGCTCAATGATCACAACAGTGCCAAAAGCAAACTGATCATTGTGCAGGTAAGACGCGTGAAGTCGTTACATGTCTCACTCAAACCGCTGACTAATAAAGCAATATAAACTTTCTATTCAGCCTCAAAACTTTTTAGACGGGCTAGTTATGGCTGATACTGTATTTTTAGAGTTAAAAAAAAAAATGTAATTTTGTCTTTTCTCCCTATGGCAGATCACTGCAGTGAACTGCCAGCACCTGCTTGAGACAATGAACGTGCGTCGCTCTCAGCCTTACTGCAACAACCCAAACCTAGAGATGTCTGATGAGGTGGTCACTGACCAGATGGCTCGCATCTACCAGGACTTGTGCAGCTACAGTGGTACTCAGAGGCCAGCCTGTTACAGGGACAACATGCCAATCACTGCCTAAGATGTGAGCAGCAATATCTGACAAGAGTTCTTCAGCTTGTTCTAAACTGAATATACAACATAACGAGGACATTCTGTGCTTTTTTAGCATACACTGGCGAGGCAACACAAGAAAGACCACATTTCTTCTTTGACAGTAAGACTTTTAGACTGAAGCTCAGTATTAGAAAGTCACCAAAAATGTTTTATACATGTTTGTTTTTGTATACACATAGGGCAACTATGCCTAAACTATGATATATTTTTGTAAGATATTATTATCCAACTCAAAAGAACAAGCAGCATATTGATGCTTGTTCATCCTCTGTATTACATACAACTCAAGTCAGAACAAACCTTTCACATCTATACACACTCCTATTCAAAGTCTTTTTTGCAGAGTGACAGTGGTTTGATATACAAAAGCAGTTTAGTTTGCAAAACTGAATTTTATTTTCATATTCTCTTTTTTGCTGTTTTTGCGATTGAGTTTCTTTCTTCTTTGACAACCAGTTAAATAAACAACCAAATTTTATCAAGTGTTGAGTTGATACGTTGCATAAAGTTTTAGATGCAAAGTGCCATTAAATGAAAGATAGGTTTTACTATCAGACTTTTTTAATGACAGACCTTTAGTTCAACCTTTTGTAGATGTTTCAAATAAAACTTCTTTTTTTTACTGAACTACATTTGTGCTTGTTTGTGTATATTCATACTTTCTGTTTAACTTGGATTTTTGCATTTATGCAAAGATGACCTGTACAAAATCGTATAGTCACAGTAAAACTGGGCTGAGGGGCACAGGTTGCAGTGGGTTACTTACTGTTCCCAATAATTATAAAAGTACCATGATTCAGATCAAAGAAACTGCATGAAATTAATGTTATATGGGTTAAAAATATTTCCAAAGCATATTATAATGAAACCAGGGGTTCCATTAACTTATACTATATCTTTGGTAGTTCAGGAATGATCGGTACTGTAAGTTAAATGAAAATCTACACACCTTTATTGTGTTGGATTCTTTTTTGAGTTTACTTAATATTTTGGAGCACTATTTGAGTGACGGTTTGTCAAAGGTGAGGAAGCAGAAGGGGGCTGGCCATCCTACCTGTGTAGAAAAGAAAAACCTAACCAGGACTCTTCACAGTTTATAACTAGTGTAAACATAGGCCTCAGCCACACAGGCTTAGAGACTGGTCTGTAATCCTGTGGCAACCTCTGGTTGTTAGTGGAAAGTGTGTTTCCCTGACCAGTTGTCAAGCTGGAGGTGGCTGGTTGTTGCCAGTTGAAACCGGCTGTAAAGAGGGTGTTGCACCAAAACCCTCCTTGTGATTGCTCTGGTCACTAGCTGTGGTCACCCGTAGTTTGTTTTACTGAATTGTTTTTAAGAATTTGCATATATATATATATATATAAATAACAGTTTTTGTGTGTTTTGTTGGTGTTGGATTTTAGCTTTTCATTTGGTTTTGTCACCCCCAAAGCTAGGCTATTCCAGATACTCACCTGACACAGGTGGAGTATAAGAGGAAGCCAGCGACTTTGTAGATGAAGTCCTGTACTTTAACATTAAATGCCACACGTTGGCACTTCATGCCTCTTTGTTTAAACTGAACGGACACATAAAATAGTATTTTAGATCAGTCAGTAGTTTCAGCTGTCTGTACAGCATTTAAAATACTGTATAATTTCTAAAAAACTTTATCCTAAGGTCAAAGTAGCCAGGCTCCTGACCTAAACTTTACCAAAGCTAAAGGTTAGGAGCCTGGTTACTGTTTACTCCTGCTAATTAGCCTTAATTATGTTTATGCAGTTCGTGCTTTTTTGGTGTTTTTAATAGAATTATCTTAAAAATGATGTGGGCTGCTTTGCTCTTAATTGTACTAACAGACCATAATAATAATAAGTCTGTAAATTATTATTATTTTTTATACACATTTTTATACAGCCTATGGATACAGCTTGCTAACCAAACGTGTTATAGCATTAGCTGATACTTAGCATTTCACCCTCTCATCCAAATACGGTCACTCCTGACTCCAAAAAAAACCAACACTCTGTTGCCTGTAATGCTAAAGTTGAAACTTCAAATGGGAATTCACAAACCAGTTGCTGACGTGGCAACTTCCATCTTTTATTTACAGGTTAGGACTTCAATGTGCACTTAAACTGTAAACTGTATAACTGCACAATCTGATACCAAAAACAAAAGCAAACTTTCTGTTTGTGATGAATTACCCAACTAATGCAAATGTCTGAGTCTGAAAACTGGTGCATGTCAGGAATTGAAAAATAAATAGTAATGCATGTGGTTTCAAATGCTTGGCTGGAAAAACTGCAAATGATTGTAAAGGTGAAGTGGCTAAAAACAAATCACATATAAGAACACAAGTCTTCTTGTGAAAGGACACTTACCAAAGTTTAGCCACGTTAAACGAGTTGGGGAAAAACAATCACACTGATCAGGAAAATCGACATTATTAATGCAACTAAGCATAAGTATGTTTTGAGGGAACTCCTTCACTACTGAGATGATCATTTACTACTGTGAAAACACAATGTTCATGGCTGTAGCTTAGAAATGATGAAACTAAGACACAGTCTGAAACTAAAAGAGAGATCAACATATGCCAGGGAATCTCTCAACTGCTCCTTCCCCACACACACAAACCTCTTCCCAGTGACTAATGATGACAAAAGACAGGAAGAGAGGGGACCAACTGCTGCCATTAGATGATTAAATGATTCACAATAAGACAATGACATCCCTTCTTTTTCAGTTTCAACTTCTTGTTCTGTGTCACACACGGCTGTTCATTGTGGGCCATGATAATATCTGAGACATGATTAAATTAAAGCATAATGTTGACACATAGACAAAAAATACAGAAAAGGACACAACTGTGTGTGAAAACATTTTTGGATAAAGCAAAGGACTGTGACAATGGTTTTCATGAGGGCTCTTGAGCACATGCAATGATTTCCACTGCAGAATCATGTCTGCTTTTAACACAGTGCCATCTAATAATAACATTCACTGCAATGATGAAGTCCTCAAATTCATGGTGATTTTGTACTGACAAACATAATTCTATAAATGATTGAACTTTCTTTTTTATATCCAGTCTTATTAAGTGTTGCTGAATTCAAATTCAAAATAAGCATATACACACACTGGCCACTTCATTAGGTACATCTATTCAACTGCTTGTTAATGCAAAACTCTAATCAGTCAGTGGCATGTGTGTGTATATGGCAGCACCTCAGTGCATTTAGGAATGCAGGTATTGTCAAAAAGGGGCTGAACTACAGCACTTCAAATAGTGGATCAGAATGAGGAAGAAAGTTAATTTAAATGACTTTGAACGTGGCATGGTTTTTGGTGCCAGATGGGTTGGATTGAGTACTTCATAAACTACTGATCTGCTGGGATTTTCCCACACAACCATCTCTAGGGTTTACAGAGAATAGTACAAAAAAGAGAAAATATCCACTGAGAGGCAGTTCTGTTTGCGAAAATGCCCTGTTGTTGTCAGAGGTCTGAGGTGAATGGGCAGATTGCGCTGAGCTTACAGGAAGGCAACAGTAACACAAATAACCACTCATTACAACCAAGGTATGCGCAAGAGCGTCTCTGAATGTACAACATTGGCTACAGCAGCAGAAGACCACACTAGATGCCACGCCTGTAAGCTGAGAACAGGAAACTGAGGCTTAAGGATCTTGTGGAAAGGGAGATTGGCATCATCGTTGTGTAGCTGACGAATCTGCAGCAACTATGTGGTGCCATCATGTCATTATGAGCCAAACCCTGAAGGCAAAAGGCAGTCCGACCCAATACCAGCAAGGTGTATCTAACATGGTGGCTAGTCAATATAGTTTCCAAAACAAACAGACAATAAATAAATAAATAAACAAACAAATAAGTAGGCTTTAGATGTGCTGTTTTTCTATTACAAAATAAAAGTAAATAAGAGGTTAAAATTATTTTCAGATCTCTGCATTTAATTACTTTCATTTTCAGGAGCATTGATGGGTCCTTGCAACATGAAAAATATTAGTACACACACAGTTTGTGTGTGTGTTTTCAGTTCTTTAATAAGAAATGCAAGAGTTTCTATAATAGTCATTGTAACTCACTACACCAAACCCTATACATGTCTGTTTTCATTAAATTAAAAAACAAAAGTAAAAGAAAAAGTGGTTCACAGTGGAGTTTACAGGAATACTCATAGACTATAGGAAAAAAATCAGCATAAATAAACCAAAAAGCAAATTTTGTCAAATAAGTAATACATGCGTGTAAAAATAATAAATAAAAAAACAAACAAACAAATCTACGCCCTTGGGTAAAAATAATTATAGCACCAACATCATAAATTCTTAGTATGTAAACATTTATGGGTAACAAGGTCAGGTAACTATTGTAACCGAGTTAAACTAAGTTTTTAATGATGACAAACAGATTTTCTATAATGACTCATACAAAAATCACCCAACTAAAGGAGTCATGTGCTCTTCATATGACATCTCTGGATAAAACCTTTCACTTAAATTAGACTGTTGAATGGTTCATTGAATAAAAACACAGGTGGAATACAGAGTCAGTCTGGATGTGTTTGTGGTTATTTACATGGGGGAGTACTGTCTAAGTTCCACAGAACAGGAACTTACTTCAAAAACTGTCACAGGAAACTGATTTCACCCCCTCCGCCCTCAAATATCATATCATACACTGGAAGAAAATAATATATTTATTTATGTATTTGCGGCATCTCTTAATTACCCACTCGAAGGACAAACGTGTATCAGTTTGACTCAAAAACATGTTCAGTACATCCAGAACATCAAGGTTTTCTTTAACATGGCTCTCTCCAGCTGTAGCCTAGATGACCGTTTTAGCCTAGAAATTTAATAACTCTAGTTTGAATTAATTATTTGTAAGCTCATCTAGTTTTTTTTTCTTTTTCTTGTTGGTGAGATTATTTTAGTGTTTTCTGTACTGGAGTGCCAGTCACTGTTATTCTGGTTTGAAACTGCTAGATTCATGCATATTCTTACTCTGTCAGCAATAACTGAATATATTTTGGGAAATACTGTATAGTAAATTTGAAGCTACACCCAGAAGTCAGAAAGCTTAGCACAAAGAGTGGACAGTAAAACTGTCTAACAATAAACCGGTAGCATGGCTTTTCACCTTTGCAGGTCATTGCTGTCGTTACTTAGACTTTCTGTGAATTAAACAAGCATGTTAATTGCAGAGCTTTTAGATGTGCTGCTACGCAGATGTGACCTTTGTACAGAGCGAGACTGTCTGTTCCCCCTGCTTTCCTGTCTTTGTGCTCGGCTGAACTAATCGTTACTACCAGTGACTTCAAATCATTTTGCCATTCAAATGTACATTAATCTCTTCATCTCATTTTTGTAAATTATTAAACGTGGCATAACAGAAATATATCCCACATGCTACAGTGATTCAGAGCTGTACACTTCATATATTCACTCTTTACTTCACTTTTCTATTTCCATTTGGTGATTCTAAAATGTTTTAAATTATAGCCATTATGACTGTTCAACATGAATTTGACTCCTCCGGTTATCATTTGCAGGCTTTTACAAGCCAGACATCACAGAGGCCCTTAGTTTTAACATGAATGCACAGTGTAACATGGTGACCAGAAGATTAAAATACTGTCCTTCTTACTGCCATGATCTGAAACTGTCACGTTGGAGGTGCTGCGGACTCAAAAGCAAAGGCAGAGGAATCGGTTTTAGTGCACAGTTTTATTTACAGTGATGGAAGGCAGCCGGGCAGGCGGGCTTGGGGGATGGAGGGGAAAAGGGACTCCGGTGATGGAGGAGGTGACTAGGGCCCCAGGGGAGATGTGGTGAGCAGGCCGAGAGGAGGGCTTTGGGGGGAGACTGGGCTGCGGTCTCCGGGAGGACTTCCACTCGAACAGGGAGGAATTGGTTCTCAGTCAACGATCCAGCGACGGGTGGAAGCCTGCTGCCCGCTTAAGTAGAGCTGGACAACGAGATGATCCGAAACAGGTGAGAACAGCTGATCGAGGAGGGAGGAGACACCAGCCAAAACCGCGCCCACCAACACACAGCCACACACAAGGGGGAGGAACAGTAGTAGGAAAAAAGGACATCACTGCCAGGGACCATGACAGTACCCCCCCCTCAACGGGAGCCACCCGGCGACCCAAACCTCTCAGGGTGCCGCCGGCGAAAAGCCCGAACCAGATCCTTGTCCAGGATGTCAGACTGGGACACCCAGGAGCATTCTTCGGGTCCGTACCCAG
Organism: Pterophyllum scalare; assembly: GCA_024447675.2. Lineage (NCBI taxonomy): Eukaryota > Metazoa > Chordata > Actinopteri > Cichliformes > Cichlidae > Pterophyllum > Pterophyllum scalare. The sequence goes on along the minus strand of JAMQGT020000488.1, from coordinate 46,229 downwards.
CCCAATCCACCAAGAACTGGAAACCACGGCCGCGGCGGCGGGCATCCATGATGCGGGAGATGGTATAGACTCGTTGGCCACCGACCAGCCGAGCGGGAGGCGGAGCACCTGGAGGCGGGCACAGGGGACTGGAGGAGACAGGTTTGATTTGGGAGACATGGAAAGCATTGTGGATGCGCATGGTACGCGGTAGCTTCAGGCGAATAGACACCGGGTTGATCACAGAGTCTATTTCAAACGGTCCAATAAAGGTGGGAGACAGTTTCTTGCACTCTGTTCGGAGTGGGACGCGTCTAGTGGAGAGCCATACCTTTTGGCCTGGTTGATAGTCGGGTGCTGGGGTCCGGTGGCGATCAGCCAGCCACTTGTTCTGTTCTTTGGTCCTGAGGAGTGCAGCACGAGCGGCTCTCCAGACCCGTCGGCAGCGACGAAGATGATACTGGACGGAGGGGACAGACAGATCCTCCTCGATGGCCGGTAACAGAGGTGGCTGGAACCCCAAAGAGGCTTCGAAGGGGGACATGCCGGTGGCGCTGGAGACCATGGAGTTGTGGGTGTATTCCACCCAGGCTAGTTGGGAGCTCCATGTGGACTGGTTGGTGGACGCCACACAGCGGAGAGCCGCTTCCAGCTCCTGGTTGGCCCGTTCTGCTTGGCCATTTGTCTGGGGATGAAAACCAGAAGAGAGGCTCACCTGGGCGCCGAGGGCCGAGCAGAACTCCTTCCAAACCCGTGATGTGAACTGGGGCCCTCGATCAGAGACAATGTCCTCCGGGATCCCGTGTAAGCGAAACACGTTGTCGGTTAGGAGCCGCGCAGTCTCCAAAGCAGAGGGCAGTTTGGGAAGTGCAATGAAGTGAGCAGCCTTGGAGAACCGGTCTATAATCGTCAGGATGGTAGTGTTACCGCTGGATGGAGGGAGGCCTGTCACAAAATCTAAGGCTATGTGGGACCAGGGCCGTTTTGGGGTAGGAAGGGGCCGTAGAGAACCTGAGGGGGTTGAGTTGGAGGTCTTGTTCTGCACACAGGTAGCGCATGCTGTCACATATTCGCGAGCGTCCTTGACTAGGGTTGGCCACCAGAAGAACCGCCGCAGAAATGAGATGGTTCGCTGGATTCCAGGGTGACAGGTGAATCTGGCGGTGTGAGCCCACTGCAAAACTTGAGCCCTGACCTGACTGGGGACGTAGAGGTGGTTGGGCGGTCCGGTGCCAGGGTCTGGGTTGGCCTGTTGGGCGGTTCGGATTAGTGACTCGATCTCCCAGGTGACTGAGCCCACAATACAGGAGGCGGGTAGGATGAACTCTGGCGGAGTGGGATGCTCGGAGGAGGAGAATTGACGGGACAGGGCGTCAGGCTTGCCATTGCGGGAACCGGGCCTGTAAGAGATGGTAAAGTCAAAGCGAGCAAAGAACAAGGCCCACCTGGCTTGCCGGGCGTTCAGGCACTTGGCGGACCGAAGGTAAGCCAGGTTCTTATGGTCGGTCCAGACAAGAAAGGGGTGAGTAGCCCCCTCGAGCCAATGCCTCCACTCCTCCAGGGCCAGCTTGATGGCTAGCAGCTCTCGGTCCCCCACGTCATAGTTCCGTTCTGCAGGGGAGAGGCGGCGAGAGAAAAAGGCACAGGGCCGCGTCTTACCTCCTGCTTGCTGGGAGAGCAATGCCCCTACTCCTGTGTCAGACGCGTCGACCTCCACAATGAACGGTTCAGAGAGATCCGGCTGTATGAGCACAGGTGCTGAGGCGAAACGAACCTTTAGGATTTTGAAAGCTGTGGCCGCTGGTGGGCTCCACTGGAAAGGAAGCTTGGGAGAGGTGAGGGAAGTCAGAGGCAGGGTTATTTTACTGAAGCCCTTGATGAAGCGTCGATAGAAGTTTGCAAACCCCAGAAACCTTTGCAGCTGTTTCCTATCAGCTGGTTCGGGCCAATTCAGAACTGCCTTGACCTTGGCTGGGTCTGCCCTTATCTGCCCTTTCTCTATGATAAAACCCAGGAACGGAATCGAGTCTACGTGGAACTCACATTTCTCGCCTTTTACGTACAGACGGTTCTCAAGGAGCCTCTGGAGGACCCGACGTACATGCCCGTGGTGTTCCTGCAATGATCTGGAAAAAAATCAGAATATCATCGAGATAAACGAAAACAAAGTGGTTGATGAAGTTGCGGAGAACATCATTGACCAGAGCCTGAAACACCACGGGGGCGTTTGTTAGGCCAAAGGGCATGACCAGGTATTCGAAATGGCCGAGGTGCGTATTGAAGGCTGTCTTCCATTCATCTCCTTCACGTATTCTCACCAGGTGGTAGGCGTTACGGAGGTCGAGCTTGGAAAAAACTGTCGCCCCCTGCAGGAGTTCAAAGGCAGAGGTTAGTAAGGGCAGAGGGTATTTATTCTTAACGGTGATCTTATTTAGCCCACGGAAGTCAATACACGGCCGGAGGGTTTTATCTTTCTTTTCAACAAAGAAAAACCCCGCGCCAAGGGGGGATGAGGAGGGTCTAATGAGGCCGGCTGTTCGAGCGTCCGTGATGTACTTTTCCATGGCGTCCCGCTCCGGTTTAGACAGACTGTAGAGGCGGCTGGAGGGCAGAGGGGCTCCCGGCAGCAAGTCGATAGCGCAGTCATACGGACGGTGTGGGGGCAGAGAGAGAGCTAAATCCTTACTGAACACTTTGGCCAGGTCATGGTACTCAGAAGGGATAGCCGTTAGATCAGGTGACACAGGTTCAGAAGTAGAGAGAGAGGGCTCTACATCTGGGATGGCTGATGTCAGACACTGCTGGTGGCACCAGGCACTCCAACCCGAGATGTTACGCTTGGCCCAATCAATGCAGGGATTATGTTGGTACAGCCAAGGGTAACCGAGGATTATGGGAGTTTGAGGGGACTCAAAAAGATAGAGAGTTAGACGTTCAGAATGGTTGCCAGAGAGAGTGAGTGAAACCAACTGCGTCTTGTGAGTGATCACAGACAACTCGTCGCCATTGAGGGCGGAGACCCGGAGGGGTTCGGGGAGTTTGAGTAGCGGCAATTTCAGCGCTAGGGCTAGGTCCCAGTCTATTAAGTTCTGTTCTGCTCCGAAGTCAATTAACGCCTGAACTGAGTGGCTCATGCGTGGAAGGTTAAGTTTGGCAGGGAGAAGCAATCTAGGTGGAGAGGAACAGTCATTGATCTTGCCCGCCAAGTTGCCCCACCTTTACTGACGGGCCCGCCCTTTTGGCCGGACCGGGCAGGTGTCGATAAAGTGTCCCCTCTTTCCACAATATAAACACTCACCCTCCGCCAGCCTTCGTCTACGCTCCGCAGCTGTCAGCCGGGCCCGCCCGAGTTGCATGGGTTGCTCCTCCGGGCCGCCCGGTGCGGCGTCGTCTCCGCTGTCCTCTTCCGCGGTGCCCCTGCTCCCACCCGGAAGTACACGGCGAAAAGCAGGACGGGGGCTGTAGTCCCGGGGGCGACGGCGCTCTCTCATGCTGTCATCCAGGCGAATACACACCGAAATCACTGCCTCCAGTGATTCGGGCAGGTCTCTCGTGGCCAACTCATATTTCAACTCATCACAGAGGCAGTTCAGAAACACTCCACGGAGGGCCTTCTCCTCCCACCCCGCTTCCTCGGCCAAGATGCGGAAGTCCACGGAGAAGTCAGGCGACGCGCCGCCTCCCCTGTCTCGCACTCATCAGCCTGTGCGCCGCCGCATCCGGGCTCGTTCCTTTAGCGAACACTCCTTTGAACTTCGACAGAAACTCAGCATATGACAACCTGCCCCCAGCCAAGGGCTCTGCCCCTTAGCAGATTGACCATGTAGCTCTACCCTGGAGCTATCCGAGGCAAACGCCCTCGGCTGCTGTCTGAACACCAGCGAACACTGGGTAAGGAATCCGCCACACTTATCCAACTCACCGGAGAAGACTTCAGGCGTCGGTAAGGCTCTTTCGGTGGTGTCGGAGGGCGCAGGGAGGGCGGCGGCTCCGACCGCTGATGGAGACGCCGGAGGAGGCCGGGGAGAGGAAAGGGGGGGCGTAGAGGAAACGGCGGTTTCCAGCATACCTCTGAGATCTGCCAGTTGCTGTGTGGTGGCTCCCAGCTGGCTGCTTATCAGACGGAGCATATGTTCGTGCCGTTGATGAGTTTCCTCTTGGATCGCCAACGTCCGGTTAACGGGGTCGGCGTCTGCTGAGTCCATCCTTGTGGCTGGATCGTTCTGTCACGTTGGAGGTGCTGCGGACTGAAAAGCAGAGGCAGAGGAATCGGTTTTAGTGCACAGTTTTATTTACAGTGATGGAAGGCAGCCGGGCAGGCGGGCTTGGGGGATGGAGGGGAAAGGGACTCCGGTGATGGAGGAGGTGACTAGGGCCCCAGGGGAGATGTGGTGAGCAGGCCGAGAGGAGGGCTTTGGGGGAGACTGGGCTGCGGTCTCCGGGAGGACTTCCACTCGAACAGGGAGGAATTGGTTCTCAGTCAACGATCCAGCGACGGGTGGAAGCCTGCTGCTCGCTTAAGTAGAGCTGGACAACGAGATGATCCGAAACAGGTGAGAACAGCTGATCGAGGAGGGAGGAGACACCAGCCAAAACCACACCCACCAACACACAGCCACACACAAGGGGGAGGAACAGTAGTAGGAAAAAAAGGCATCACTGCCAGGGACCATGACAGAAACAGTATTGAGCAAAAGTCTCAAGCCACCCCTCATTTCTTGATATTTTGCTGGTAAAATGGGGAAATAGTTGATGGCAATTTGCTGAAACAAGTGCAAACATGGAAATGCAGTATATAAGGCAAAATCAGCATTTGTGCAATTCTAGGCTGCCTTTTGTTTCATTCGCTGTTAACATAATCCTGCAATGTTTCAATAATGTTGAGGTCCAGACTCTGGGGAGGCCAACCCTGATAGTGTTCCATTGTGTGTTATTATTATTATTATTTTAATCCATGCATGCTTTTATTGCATTGGCAGTATGTTTGGGATCATTGCAATGCTGAAAAATGAAGCTTTTGCTAATCAGATGCTTTTGAGATGGTAATACATGGTGGATCAAAATCTGATGCTACTTTTCTGTGTTCATAATTCCATCAGTTTTGACAAGATCTTCAACATCACTGGCTGAAATGCAGCCACAAATCACGATGGAGCCTCCATCGTGTTTTACAGATGGCTGTAGAGACTCACTGTTGTACCGCTCTCTTGACCTCCATACATACTTATAATCATTTGAACCAAAAATTTTAAATTTGGATTCATAACGCCGTAGGATCTGTTGCCACTGATTTTCAGTCCAGTTTTTGTGTAATGTGGCATAGCTCAACCTCTTCTTCATGTTTCCCTTCCTTAAGAATGGCTTCTTGACAGCCACCCTTTAGGCCACTGAGACTATTTCTGATGAGGCTTCAGTGAACAGTTCATTGAACAGTAGCTTGATCAACTGAAGGGCCAGATGTATCTCTGAGGTCCTGTGTCAAGTTTGTTCTGGATTTTCCCCCTGTTTCTTAAGGGCATGACTTTTAGATACTGTCCATCTGCTGTAGATATCTTTTTTAGGCCTGGCACTTCTTCTTTTGTCCTCCACTTGTCCAGTTTCCTCAAAATCTTTAAGGACAAACTGTACACCATGGTGAAATATAAGTTTTTGGCTAAGAGCTCTTTGGGAATCACCTTGTTGGTGCAAAAAACAGTTTTACATCTGTTAAACTTGTATCTTGTATCTTTGGCAATTTTCATAGAAATGAAGGAATTATGTATGTTTGTGATAGGTTGCTAGTAACAAATTGCCTAAATCTACAATTTAAAATTGTTGTTTGCTAAGTCGCCTGATAGTGTAGACAGAACACTATTTTATCCCTTAAGTTAGGAGCCTGCTTGAATGATTCATAGGTCAATGTTAAGTGACTCAACAAACAAAAACAATTCCTCTGAAAATGATGCTGTACAAGGACTTCTTTGAGAATAAGTAAAAATTCAGCTGGTGTCCAAAGAACTATTGCTCAAGACCACTTTCAAAAAATAACAAGATTGGTTGCAGTCTGTCTTTCATAGCTTCACATTATGCCACCAGAATAGAACCAATATCATTGATCCTTCCAACTAAGCATATCACTCAGGAGTATTATCAGTATTATTATTAGAATGTCACACTTCAGGGATACTACATACCTGGAACACACACACACACACACACACACACACACACACACACACACACACACCTTAATGGGAGAAGAAAGAAGCACACACCAAGACACACTTCACTGGGAGGGGCAAAACAGATAAACAACATAGTACATGATCCTGGATATAACATTACATAACTTACCTATGCCATGTTCAAAATCACTTAAATCACCATTCTGATGCTCAGTTTGAACATCAGCAGGTTTCGTTGACCATGTATACATGTATAAATGCATTGAATTGTTCCCATGTGATTGGCTAATTGAAAAAAAAATGTGTTAATGAGCAGCTGCACAGATGTACCTAACAAAGTGGCTGTTGACTGTATATATCCACACAGAGCTTTTGGGGTAATAGTAATCTTCTATCTATAATTATACATACACACACATACACACACACACACACACACACACACGCACACACACACACACACACACACACACACACACACACACATATATATGTATATAAATATATATTTATGCTTTTACATATGTTGAAAAACTAAAAAAAAATATTGCTGTGTTGACATTGGTAGGATCAGCAGGGTGAGCAGAAGGAAGAGAAGTAGACAAATGCTTCTGGACGTTTTCTGCTAAAGGATGCTTTTCTGCTCACATTTTCAGCGTCTGCAATGTGGTTCTTATTGCATTGCAACATCTCTTTGTGGCGTCTGAGGCTTCCCACAATAAACCATTAGAGACGGATGACAAACAGAAGTAATGTTGCTATCATACGCAACCGTGTTCAATCTGCTCTAGCATTTCAATCTGTGCTCTATATAGGCGCTTAAAGGAAGCAGTTCTTCCCGTGAAAAGCAGCGCTTCAAGGAAATTAGGCAAAAGAGGAATCACTACAATTTGAAAGCTTTTTCTAATACACTAAAGAAATTACTTTTTCTTGTTTTTTGTTGTTTCCTGGTTTGTCTGTATCGCTGACTCCTCACTTATTGCCAGGAGGTTGGCTGCAGGCTCAGCACTGACCTTTAAGTTAATTTCCTTTCATTCTTCAGTGCTTGAATCAGCTGTAATTTCACAGAAACAGTCCTAAGTATATATACAAGTACATACAAAATATCTTCATGCACCACATCATTTTATTATTTGCGGTCTAGCAGATTTTTGAAGAATTATGTAAAAGAGTCTAATTATAGGCCCCATTCATGCCCTGGAAGGTAAGCTAGTTACATTGTAAGAAATGTCTCAGTGCAAAGTTCTGATTTACAGTGAACAGGTTGTGTTATGCAAGTTGTGCTACTGAAGGCGTTGGCGGTGTCTCTGGGGAGAACACTGGTTTAGAATCAGTGTGGGTGAGATGAGAATAGGCATTCAGAGAGGAACTGGGAGAGCACTGAGGACACTGTGAGTGGAGAGACAGGTGGACAAGGAGCCCACATCCTGGGACACAGGGAGAAAGCCACCTAACCACACATGCTGTGTACACACACGCACGCACACACACACACACACAGACACACACACACACACACACACACACACACTGTGGTAGCCGCTGATCTAGAATCATATCCTCTAATCAGTATCAGTTCATGTCCTTCAAACCAAAAGTCCCTTTAGCTTCACACCTATGGTAGTCTTTTGGGGGGGCTCTTTGTTCAGTTGAACAAAGAGCCATAAAAACTGTCAGAAACTGATATTAGATTTCTCTAATTATTAAGTCAAGACAGCAATATGAAAGCTTTATAGAAACATGCACACTCTGGAAACTGTGACGCAGGAGGAAAAATTTGACATGTAAAAGTGAAAATAAGGAACATTGCACATTTATAGGAAAGCGTTTTATTGTAAGGCACCATCAGGTTCAAAATATTTCAAGGTTAGCATCAGTTTTCTTTAAATAACTAAATTTAATCTTGTTGGGTTTTTTTTTTTTTTGATATGCAAGTCCCCTATTTTTTTTTTTTTTTGTATGTGAAGTTTCCTTTAAATATCTCACATATCTCATTGATCTAAGAGGCATTCACATCAACAGCTAACATTTGCGGTATTTAAAATAACACTGGGCAAACTTTTCAAGAGATTAAATAAAAAAAATCTTAAGTGGTCACAGGCTTGGATGAAAGCACATTTTAAAGGTGTGTTTCTGAATGCTTTATTTCTGAAATAGTGGGTGAAGGAACAGCTGAGAATTGCATCACTCCATGTCCTGTTTGTTGCACTCTTTGACAAGAATGATCCCTGACCGCCTGATTTGTTTCTGGACAGGAAATACAGAAAGGAGCCCAGAAAGAAGATCCAGCACACAACTCTCCCCTAAAAAGAGGAACAGTTGCGATGCAGTGGAAGAGTACAAAGAACGAGTAAAAAACTTTGGTTTATGGGAGTAAAACATGAATGGGAGGGTAACAAATAATTTATCATGAAAATGACAAATGTTTTAAAAATATTATTTATTGTGTTTCGGATGCATTTATAAAAATGCATTTGGCACCATTTTTTGGAGTTTGCCAAGCACGGCACGTTCACTGACGAGGCCGCCTTTTGCTACATGAATAAAACGGATGTTTTGTTGATAATAAGCAAAATGAGATTTATTTTAAAGGTGCCACTCATCCAGTTTGTTATTTGACAACATAGTTTGCAGCTGATGCTGGCAACTGTTTTGATTTAAGCGTAAATAACTACGGATAGTGGTTTGCTCACAGAAATACATATACAACATGTTAATAACAAACATTCATGCTTGGTGTACTTCTGTTTCATGTTCAAGAAAAACAAAACTTATCATCACAAAAAGAACGCGATGGATGTTGAGATGAAGGGGAACGCCAGGGTGGGGTAACAGTCCCCGAGGAACAAGAGCCGGGCGAGCATGAGAGCTGTATTGACATGAACCTCACAGCTCAGTGCTCACTGTCTGAGCATGTGTATGTGCATGCAAAATACAAAGGTGACGGGATGTGGGTAGCCAGAAAGGTGATAATTATGAGGTAACAGAAAAATACCTGAGACACAGACTTTCAGTACAGATATTTTAACATCACTCCTTTCAAATATATACACTATTGCTTTTGTTTTTAATCAGTTAATGGCAAAATAAAAAGGTACGCCACAAGCGCTGATTGCACCGAATAATGTAGTAAACGGACAACATTATTTTGTCACTACCTTAGTGATTTGTAAATTTTTGAAATTGTATTTTTATGTATTTATTTTTGCATGATCTGTGGCGGATTACATTTAACTCCATCGCTGATTGAGGAACAGGACCTTCGTGGTTTTAAACCATGTTTCCATCTATATCGTTACACCGACTACATAGGTCACACTGATTACACAACCTCTTCCAGAATAAGAAGCTGCACACCGACCAGGCAGCAGGTGCTGCTGTTATGGATTATTTAAAGTTGCTCTAAATCGGTTCCAGTACAGCTGAATTAGTCTGCCGGCCAAGCTGTCTGTCGACCACAGGCCTTAGTAGAAAGTACAGTCACACTGTGTACTTCCCTCTTTAAAATACCATCATTCATACATGACCATCACAGGGCCAAGGTGGATTACCTGTAAATGCAGTAGATTTTTTAAATATAAAGTATAGGGTCTGTTACACTATTGTAAATTTATTAATTGTAGTATTGTGAACATGTTGCACTTATAAAAATGTATTCATATATAATAAGCATTTTTTTTTTTTTGGTAATGGTCGTGGGATGAAGCAAAATTTGGCACACAGGAGAAATTGAGAAAAATTTGCATCTTTAAAAGTAGCAACCCAGCGAGGGATTCAAGTATATTTTTATCATAAGATTTGCATGTTACCATTCACTGTCGTGCCCCCGTCGAAGAAGAGAAGAAGTAGCACCACTGAAGCAGATCCTCTATGGCTAGTTAACCATGATGGTTTGCACAGTTTGCAGTTCACATCAATACAGTGCGCAGGGGAAAATCCTGCTTATGTAATTTAGGGCAAAAAGAAAGGTCTAATGTCATAAGAGTGCTCAAACGCATGAGAAGGAAATAGTGAAACTTGTGAAAAGAGGAAATAGCTTATTGCCGAAAGATGAATTATTGTTATTGCTGTGTATTTTATTGTGAGTTTTCTTTAAGATGCGAGCGCTGAATGAAAAAAAAAACAACCAAAAAACAAAACCAAGCAGCTCACCTGAGCTTTCACAGCTTCACATTGCCATCTAGTGGACTTAAGAGGTCAAAGTGGCCACACACTGCAGTACATCTTTTTGCATATTTGTGTATCAATGAGGTGAAAACAACTAACTATAAATTTAACTGCATGCAACACTGCTGGTATTTCTCATTTTAATGAGAATAGTATTCCATATTACGATCTTTTATTTGAAATATTTCTCTAAGACTTTACGTTCTGCATTGACATGTATATTTTTTTCTCTTTATGTTATTCAATACAGTGTAATATGTAAAGTCTGTAGAATCCAGTGCCTTAACAATGTGAGCTGAGATGCAGACTCTTCGTAATATTTTCAAATGCCGCCTGTGTGCAGCATTTCTCTAATTCTTCTTGGCACTGCTGGTCATCTTGATGCACAGCACAGTTAATTCCATTCCGTCATTTTCCAAAGTGATTACTTCAAGAAAAGCAGATCATATCTGTCTGTGAGCTCTCTGGGCTAATTGTTTATTTGTTGATTCTGCTACATTTAAAACCTCCAGACGTCACACACGTGACTGCCGCCCCCAGGCCACAGATATTTTTTGTGATTGCTCTGCAAATCTGTCGTGCACAAATTTTGTACAATGAATAACTGTGATAATAACATTTCTATATGCAGCTCAAGAGTGTTATACAATAAAACAAAAAAGATGTTAATCGGCAGCGTCTGCAGCAAGCTGGTTCCTTATATCTTTGGTGTCTTGTGACTACATTCTTGTAGAAGCTTGTGTTGTCTTTATTCTGTGTTGATTTTTCAACTTGACTATTGTCCCTATTATCTCTATCAGTCAATCAATAAAAATTACAGCTGTAAAAATAGAATTAAGATGGTGGGCTTGCATGTGGAGGATTCTGAATTTTGAACTTCTCTGATAATCAGTCACCACAGAAACCTCTGTGAATATATTATGGTGGAGTATTTGAACCACTTTATTCATTCTGCTAAAGTTATTAAAAAAATAAAGAGATTATTAAGATAAAACCATTGTGTTCATAAATGTCTAAACTTCAGCTGGTATTTTCCCCTTGAATGCAAATGCAGAATAGTTTTGATAACCTGGAATTTCTTGAGGGATATTAAGAGTCTGAGGCAGCTCGACATCTATTTAATATTCTAATATTCTTTCTCGCCTTTTACTATAAACTTTTTTTTTTATTAATGAGTCACACAAGCAGATGGCATGGAAACTCTGGGCAACTCAGAGATGTCTGTGAGTCTTTAAGTGGCTTGTTTAGACACTCATTGTATTACTAAGTCACTCAAGACTGGACAGAAAAATTTTATCTCTGTCTCTCTCATTTTGTCTTTGTGACACACACAGACACACACACGTTTTAAAGACTTTCCACACTGAGCATTACAATGATTTCTACCTCATCTACACCTAATTACTCACTGACCCTAATTGAATACTTGGCAGTGAGCACAGGTGATGATGGCATGCACTGAACTAAGGCATCATCAGTCTTAGTCATTAGTCCCATTAGGGTGCTCTGACTAGTCAAGAAAACTAATGGAACAACTTGTCCACATGTCCGCTTTATGTGCGTGTGTGAGAAAAGTTGTTAAAGTTGTTTTTCACCGTTATTTTGGGTATGAAATAGAGAGTTCCTTCAAAGTTTGGGGATGTGAGAGTACCTTTTGTGGTTTGAACAAGCATGTTTCCATGAGAGAGGGGCTTTTTTTCTTGTGCCTCACGTGGAAAGAGGTTTTCAGTTGTATTTTTTTGAATTTGCAAAATCCTGAGAAATGATAGTAGAACGTACTTGACCTTGAATCATAACAAAGGTTATAACTGAATCTGTTGAAAGAGAACAGAGACCAACAACACAATTTCACAAAGTTTACCAAAGCATATAACATTTAGAAAAAGTAATGCTTGAAAAAAATTTCATACACTCCCAGCAATGGGTCATTGGATGTCTCATCCTATCATCGCCTCATCTTGTGACAAACTGTGTGTAAATGAATGTAAGTATTAAGGTAGTGAGTACACACAGTGTGTATGTGTAAGAATGAAGAGAAAAACGAGCTGTATTTTTGGTTGCACCATATATGGCAATAGTCCTCAGTGCAATATAATTCTGTACAGTTTTGAGAGGGACTGCTGAGGCTCAAGATTTACTCCACCTCTCCTAAGAGCTCTGCTGAAGCAGCTGAGCTCTCGGACTCTTCATCGCATTCTGGACCCAGCAGAACATGACTGGAGAGGAGAAGACCTAGCCTGCCTTAAGCTTCTCCCAGGGGGTGAATTACGATTTCCCGAGTAAAGCTGAGCCCAGGGAAACAGACTGAATAGCCATCCATCAGCCTGGGTGTCTGCATCCTCTGAAACAATGTATGACCCCAGGGCACAAAGAGGGTCAGAAAAGGAAGCCTTCCACCCTGATGCACAAAAACATGTATGAACACCTATGATTACATACGCCACCCTGCCTTCTTCTAAAAAGACTTCAGAATAAATTCTGTTGAAATAAGATCACATTGGATGGCAGTTCAAGGATACCTTATCACTATTACAGCGGTACTACAATGCTGCTTTATACATGGTTAACAGGTTTATACATTACAGTTTACTGGTGCCTCTGATACGATAGCAAATCATATGACCTGCTTTTCTCCACTGGGATTAATTTCTTGAAGAACCAAATTCTCCTATTAAAGTTTATTTAGTGTAATTCTAGGACACTTTTACTCATAGATTATTCAAGGTCATTATTACCAAATAATTATTATTATTTATTTTTTTTTACCAAGGACAGATATTTATACAGGTACTAAAGCCACAGTGACTCATTTATAGTGAACAGGAATACCTTTGCAATCACAGTACAAACCAGTCAGACTTTTCTGCATTTAAGTTTAGTGGTATTACTTACTGATACTGATTACTTAGTGATACATTATTCCATATTTATTTCATGAAGTATAAAATTCTGCATAATAAAAACACAATTTACTAATTTCTTATTTATGCTCTCTCTATTTTTTGTGAGCATTACATTTTCTTTGTTGTGGTTTATGCTAATATTAACATGTCTTAATTATAAAGAGGTCTGTTTTTAGTAACATGATTTACTTAATATCGTCATCATGAATACTCTGGGGGTTGCACAGCTGACGCGGGTGATCCTAACATGCAAATCTGGTTTTTATTTGTCTGGCTGAGCAATACCGTTCTTTAGAACCTAATGATGACCCCAGCACCAGAGCAAACTGATCATCTATTGGTCTAAAGGCTGTTAATCCTGGCTGGTTGGTGGGAAGGTTTATAGTGCAGAGTAGACCAAGGGATGGGATCTATCTGTATCTCTGTCTGGGAAGCCTGACAGCTCTGGCTTTAGTCTGCACCCAGACCTCCTACATGCACGTCTCGCTGTTTACTGCCCACCTCACACTCCTCCCTCTACACATCTGTCATTTCAGCAAGACCACACACACATGCATGACATACACAAAGACAAATACAGACATACACATACCCTAACTCAAAGGTTATTATCTCTTGATTAACCTTAGCCCAAATCAAAGTCATCATCCTAATGAAAATGCAGCCAAAACTCTTACTACCCCAAAGTTAGTGTACTGTAACTTAAAAAAAAAAAAGAAGAAAGAAACTTAAACTCTTGACAATTATAGCCTCATCTTTGAAAGTATCCTCATGCTCTGCATGTAAAACTCACTTGGTTCCCAATGGGACTCAAATATGTGAACACACTGAGTCTAACTGCACCAGCTCACTCTCTACTCAAACTCTGACTTGCATCACTGGGTTCCTTCGGTACAGATGTGTCGTAGGGAGCCAGATTGGTGCTCATTCCACACGCAATTTCCTGTAATAAAAGAGCAGTTTGAGACGATGAGCTCTGAGCAAGCTGATGCCAGCCAGTGATACTTGCACACCAGGGAATTCTGCCCACGTCTGACCCCAAAAAATAAGTGTTGTCTACATGCCAATGGACATTTACCAGGCCTTATAAAGTTAATTACTGTATGTGTATGGTGTCAAAGGAGCAAAAACTTACTGATGTATTTGTGATGGTATTTTTGTTTATGTTTAATACGTTAGCATGTATGGGGATTAATGTGTGGATGTGTTTGAATGTGAGAGGAAAGCTGTTACTCAGTCTCTGGTTATAGAAAATGAGGAGACTGTTAAAATCAGCTTAAAGAGCAGGAAGAACTTCCGTCCTATCCACCCACCATTTTCTTACTTGCACCATCCATTTATCATTAGTCAGACTGACTACAGCTCCAGGCTTATACACAGTCTAACCATAACCCTACCACTAACCCTTAAACCCAACATGACTTCAACTCTCACCTTTCCCACATTAACCCATTTCCTGGGAGAGCTGGAGCTGTATTTCATGCCCACTCTCTCAGGAAATTACTTCTATCTCTGGCTACAAACATAATTGTGCTATATTTTTCTTTTCTCACTTTTGTAGGCATCTGTTTTTCTGTGGACTTTTGATCCCCTGGGTTGTTCACACCTCATGTTCAATGCAAGTGTGTATGCTGGTGGAGGATAAGTGGTTTCTTAGTTCTCTGATGTCATGCTTATCAGTAGTACACAGTTCACATAGCACTAAAGCAAATTATGAAATTTCAAAGGTTATGTTGTTTAAATATTGGTGTGTTGCAACAAACTGTTTACTGTTTGTCTCTGTTTACCATAAAACTATTTAGGGGCAAATTATATCTGACTTTATCTTTCCATGTTTCAAGATGTGTAATCTGATTACTACGTTACATCACAGCTCTGTGTGACTGCAATTTAGCACATTGGTCTTGTGAACTCATTGCTAATATCAGCATGCTAATATACTTAAAATGACAATCCTAAGTGTGGATAAAGTCTGCCATTATAACTATCTTTGCTTTTTGTGTGAATGTGCTAACGTTTGCTTATAAGCAATAAATCCATGTACAGCTGCAGGTAAACAAATTCAGTTTAGATGCCAAAGTGATTAAATACTAGGGGGAAAGAAGGCTGTCTTTCAAGTGGCAATACCTCCAAAACATGTGGAGGCATTTCACCTACCTCCATAGATATTAACCTCATGGTGGAGCTAGAGGAAAAGTCAGGGGATTGTGAAAGTTAGTAGAATAGATTGCCTGGCATGTATGTCTGTAGCTACACTGTCTGTAAAATGTTATGGCATTTAGGTCAGTAGCTGACCCACAGACCGACTTTGCTATCCACCAGTATTGTCACATTTTAGTCATTTCTGGAAACAGTGTCTCCCTTAGGCTACTCAAGAAAATCCACAGAAAACAGTGCCAGTTTTCTTAAGGACAATTTCTTCAGTTGACAGTTCCAGTAAAAACGTATTGATTGTGTGTCACGTTGAATGGTTATTTAAGAATAGAGATGCTTTCTTAAGGTTTAGTGCAAAAAAAAATAAATTCAAGTTGATTTCATAGATGGGTACCATATAACCTGGGCATATTAAATCGGCTGTAATTGGATAAATAAGAAAATGTTTTTGTAATTTGGGTGAAATGTTCTTTAAATAAACCCATTAAAAGAGCTACGCATGGATTTCGGTAAAAAAATGTTCATATAGTCAACTGAAAATGTGTCTTTAAAGGTTAATTGAAGTTCAAAATGAATGGCTATAGAAGTATAATACTCCAATTCTCTGTGCATGAGCCTCACACAAACGCAACCGCAAGTTTTTGTTTTTATTTCCTTGTATTGCAATCTCAGAGGCATTACATGATCCAGCAGATTGCTATCTTACATGAGCATTAGCACCAGGTCACACAGACAGGATGTTGATAATATCACTCTCTCTCTCTCCCTCTTTCGCTTTCTCTCTGTCTACCTCCACTTTTGTCCACACCAGACAGTTCATCATAAAAAAACAGAACCAAAAAAATCAAAAATGAAGATGAGAACACTCACTGGAGGAAATGTGCACATGCAAATGATCACCAAAACAACAAAACAGGACAAAAAAACAAAATCTGGAGATACTTGCTACCTTAATCACCCTGCATCATCCATCTCTGGTTTTACTTACAGTGGCGAAAGACATCTTCCTTTGAGGAAATTTAGGAAACTCCACCGTCAAGATGTTGAAATTTCATTTTGAGTGTTTACAATACCTGTGTACACTTGTGTAATCTGAAATAATTGGATTTAAGCAAAACAAAGCAATGTTACACCAAAACATATTATTCAGGGTAGCAGCTCTGAAGCCCAGAGAACTTTAAATGTCAAGGTGAAATATTTCACTCAGGTGGACAATCATCCCCATTCATAAACAATTACATGCATACTGTGTACACGTGTAGTACTTTTGCTGTAATATGCTAAACGCTCAACTTCAAAATGAAATCTCTCCTTAAATTTCTTTCGATGTCAAAAACCTCTTTTGGCTGGCAGCCCTAGAAACATATTGACTCGTAGTCACTGATCGACGCTGATGACTGAATTAAATTTACACCAAGATAAATATTCAAACTCTGAGGCTGCAGAAGATTTCAAGTATCCAAACTTGGCAGTTCTTGCTGCTATGTTATGATCAACTTCTGGTTGTTTGCAACTTCAGTTTATTTATTTATTTATTTTAAATGACCATGTCATCAGTTTTTTTTTTTTTTAGTGAATGCAGTATATTCTCCTTTATAACCAGGGCGTTTGCTGTTTCACATTTTATTTTGACATAGTTATACCCAAATAGCTGGAGTCCTCTCTTTGGTGGCACTGCTGGAGTCAAAGCTACAGTGATTGATCATATTTTTTGACAGTTCTCAGCTCTCAGCAGCATTGTATAAATTTCTCCTCCATGCTCTAACGTTAGATAGAGCATGAGGCTTATGCTGCATTTACTTGCATGCCTACTGTGGGTTGGCAGCTGTCCACTGGGCTTAGGACTGCTCAAGCCTCTTGTCAAGTCCGGCCTGTAGGCAGGATCTTCTGGGCCTGATTACAATACTGTCAGAAAATGACAGATGAAAGCTCTAAAGAGCTCTATCTTTAGCCCTGGGTAAGGCCATCACTGCTTCAGCCTCCACTTAAGGGAAAAATGGTGGGACAAAGAAAGAAGCAGATGGAGAGAGAAAATAAGTCACTACATGGGAAGAAAGTCAGCTATGGCAACAGTGTGTTGCACTCAAAAGAGCAATTGAGCGTGGCAGGAGAAAATCACTAAAAGTCTGCAGAATAGTGATTCATTTCAGCATATGCTGAAATGAATCACTGTTGACTCCCTTCACTCCCTATCACTGATGCTGTGCTATTGCTGTCACTGAAGAAGACAAAGCAGAATTTTCCCCTGGCCTCCCTCAGTCTGCCCAGCTCCCCTCTTTAGGCCACTGTTGGTTTAACCCTGGTGGGCAGCAGGCAGGCTTGACAGCACCCAGACACTATCATGTAATTTATGGTACGCTCCTAGAGTGGAGAGGAGATGACCACTCAGATCTGACCCCTGCCATCTTATCAGCTTCTCATCAAGCAGAGAACACTCGGACTTATCGTCGCTTACTCATTCACACACCCGGGCAGCATAGAGTAGTTTGTAGCCCTGGAAGCTGGCTTTATTTTTTAGAAGATTGTAAAGATAGTGCCTGGTAGTAACAGAGTTCTAGCTTAGAAAAACTGTGAAGTAATAAGCACATAAACAGATATGTATTGCATATTTCATCATACCAATGAAAAGTGACAGCTGTCAGTTTATTGTAATGAAGTTCCTTCTGTTATAGACTACAACTGACTTTATGATAGCAAAGCAGGATCAGTGTGCAGCATAGTCACTCATAATTTATTATAGAAACTACAAGACATTTGGTTTTACATTTTTGCAAAGCAATTTGCATGGATTGTGGATTTCAATTGGTAGGTGACAGTTTTATTTTATTTTTAGTAACAGTGCAGGTTCTCTACTTTGTAGTGTAGTGTATATCCTGTAGGGGGAGTCCTGCACAACACTATCACACCTATCAGCACTCCACTTTGCCAGAGCTTGGAAAGCTGTAATAGCTCATTGTCACCATACCCTTCCAGTTAAACCTTCATAGTGGTGTAAAATCAAATTTTTCTTCACAACTAAAAACAGAGCTGAGACCTCTGAACCATATTTTTGTAAATCTGTCCAAAATTAGGACTCAGCTTCAAGATGTGAAATCCCTGTTAATTCAACCAGAGTGGATTTTATATGTATACCTGGCGATTTCTTTCCAACCCAAAGAAAAAGAAACATTTTTTCCACAGAGTTCACCACAGAACATCTTTCATAACAAGCATTGGGCTGGGTCTAAGGTGATATAAACACAGATCTATTTCTGTGGCTATGACACACCATGGTTTCTCTGGAAAGGGAACAGCAGGCCAACGTTACAACAAAGGAGGCCACACAGACAGTGGCGGTTAGAGCATCTCTTTGGACGTAGACATGGACAGAGAGGATAAAAGGATAGCGGGTAGACCATCAAAGCCAAGTGCAATACAATACAAAGTCACTATAGGCCTCAAAGTCCAAAACATACACTACACGCTTAATCGCAGGCAAAATACATTGCTTTGCCTACCAGTGTTGGTGACTACTGTGGCTAATGTGAGTAAATATATTAATTAAAAAACTGAATTTTACATTTAAGATTGTTTTAAGGTGCACTTCCATGGTAAAGACTAAAAAGTGAGGGAAAAAATGTTTGAAGTGCTGTGGAGGAAGAAATGAGCCAGATCACTGTGGTAAAGTCACCCTGACACAGAGACACAGAACAGACAGAGAGCTCTCCCTCGTAAACTCAGCAGTGAGTCTTCAGCAATCTGGCTCATGCCAGCATACCATCCCACTCAATCCAACAAATTCAAACACAATCAAGCTTTTCCAATTTATATATAGATACTTTAATATGTGTGTGAACACTGAGCCATGGAAGGAATTTAATCTGCGTGTGTACCTGTGTGAACATTTTATCACTAATAAGACTTCTCTGGCCCACCACCGTGCAGGGATTGATCAGACAGCAGACATTTGAGGGCAGATGTTACCTGACACACTCCTCCTTTCAGTGAGCCCTGGCCCACCCAATTTACTCCATCAATCAATGGATTGGGTGCCAAAAACTCTCCTCCCTAATCTAACAACCTCCCTCCCAACCCAAACACCCAAACACATCACGACAGATCTTGCTCACTTACACAGTTGACCACATTGTAGCCCATCCCCAAAGAGCAAAGGTGATTTAAAGGTGTGGTGGATGGTAAGATAAGGCACACTGGGCCACAGAAACACAAATCATAAATACATTTGGGAGAAAAATGTAAAAGAAAAAAAGTCATACAATAAATTCCCCAAATGCCAATATGTTTAGGCAGATTTTAGTCCACTGGCCAAGTTGCTTAATGACGAACCAAAATATGAGCTGACATGAAGAACAACACAGACTTACTATTCTCTTCATCATTTAAAAGAATATGTGGGAGCTGGAAAAATGAAAAGAGCAGACAATGTTCAGAGTGCGGGGGCATTTGTCTGAGTGTGTCCGAGCAGGATGCACATGACGTCTGTGATTTTGTAATCTACAAAGTTAGAAGCCAGTGTATTGTTCAGTTTAATGTCTCATGTGCTTTCTGGACCATCTGGCTTCAGCTGAGTCAAGCCAGTTGTAAATAGTTAGCATGTAAGGTAGAATATGGGGGATGACTTATTTTCTGGAGAACTATACCAAGTCACAGATCACTGGAAGACAACAATGAAAACCATTCAACCACACAGTGAAGCCTATATAGATTGAGTGGTGATAATCTGCAGTGTTACAGTGCTGTGCAAAAGTCTTGAGCTACCCCTTATTTCTTCATATTTTCTTTTCATGGAGCCAGGTTTTCTTGTAATTTTTCAAAGTGGTCTTGAGCAATAGTTCTCCAGGCTTTCTGAAGGTCTTTCAAAGTTTTTCTTTGGACATTTGCAGCCTTTTCCTGATCATTTTCAAAAGAAGTTTTTTTTTGTTGTTTGCAAAGCCACTTAACACTGACCTATGAATCATTCAAGCATAAAAAAGATACCTAATTCCAGGGATGAGCCATTGTTGTGTCTACACACACAACAGAAAGCTTAGCAAAGAACCAATTTTGAATCAGTACTGTTGGCCAGTAGGCAGTTATTAACAAACACAGTTTGTTGCCATTACTTTATTTGCCAGCGATAACACAGCTTGACAAGCATAAAACAGTATTTTCTGCAGCAACACAGTGATTCCCAAAGAGCTATTAGCTGAAAACTTGACATATCGCAGCCCAGTGTGCTGTGATTTCTTAAATGATTTGATGAAACTAGATAAGTGGAAGACAAAATAACAAGTGACAGCCTAAAAACTATGGCTAATGAACAGTATCTGAAAGCCTTAAGAAACCAAACCCCCCCCCAAAAAACATAAGAAATTCAGCGAACACCTGTCACAGAACCTGAGTCCTCGAAGAAACCTGGAGAACTATTCCTGAAGACTACTTTAGAAATTATCTGAGAGAGTTCAGATCAGTGACGTGCCTCCCCTGTCATCATTGACAAGTAAAATACTAACAATGATAAGAGAAAATACATTTGACCACTTGACTTTTCTTTAAAACTGCTTTATAAAACTGTTTTCTGAATTATTTCAACCTTTTAATGGTCAGAAAGTCGCGGAATTTAGACATTGCCTGTTCAAACACATGGAAGAAATGCGGGGTGAGGTAGTGCAGTGCTGTGCTTCACCTCTGGTGGCGCTGTGTCACACACAATAAATGAAGCAGGCGGTTGGCGCATGCCCATTGCTGTCTCTCTTTATATCGCCAATATACATGTTTGATTACAAATGTGCTACACGTGCTGATGTTCCACAGGTCGACATGTTTATTCTTTGTGATCGGCATGGTGAAAATACACAGGGTGAGGCAGAAAGTACCGTGCCGCACCGATAGGGGGCAGTGCTGCCGCAGCTCTATGGGTGCAACAAAGTAAGGAAGATATTCGTGGAGAAGGATAGGCGCATGGACTTCATCTTTAAATAAAGGTAAGATAATACATGTTTTTTTTTTTTAATTATTTAAAAAGAGACCCCCCAAAAAAAATAGTTTGACCTTACATTAAATATTTTGTTTTTCTTGCCATCATTGTTGAACAGTATGGAGTTGATTAAAGAATAACTCATAAATCATCATCAAAAATAAATCATTAGCATAATTAAAATAGAAATATAAGCTTCTATTTTGGGTTCATATATGTGAAGATCTGACTCTAGATGAGTCAGTGCCTCAGCCCATCACAAACCTCACCGCATGTCACTGGTTCAGATGGTGTTGAATTACAAAGGTAGTCATACAAAATATTGACTTTTAAGCGTATTAGAACTGTGCAAACTCTTTTTTGTCTTATATACTGTATTTCCATTTGTGTTTGTCCATGTTTCAACAAGTTTCTGCACCCATTTCCTATTTTCCTTGCAAATTATAAATACATGAAAAATAGCTTAAGACTTTTGCACAGCAGCAATGCACTTCCACATTCACACAATGTATTTCTCATGTGTTTTCCATTTTACTACCGGTACTCTTCTGCTAGTTTACGGCATTTATAGAAAGGTGAAAACATTTCCAGCTTGCTACAGACGCATGTTGTTGATGACTAACTGGCCACAAACGCGTCATTGGATTTACAAACAGATAACAGCAATGATTTTTTTGGGAACCATTAACTGTGACAAGATCTCTAAACACTGATGTCATCTCTTGGTGCCCTTGAGTGAAATAACTTCACAATGACAGGACTCCGCAACAACTCCCACAAAAAAAGAAAAAAGAAAAGGAAAAGGTCCATCTCGACTAGGAAAATGAAAAGTAAAAGCATTTCCTGATACACATGATAATAAAACTGATACAAAGCCTTCCGCTATGCTTACAGTGCAGTAAATTACCTTACTGCCTGGGGTAAATCAAGGTAAGGCATGTCAGCTCTTCTTTGTTTCACCCTTCCAGGCTTTACACTAGCTTCTGGTTTATTTCTACCCTGTTCAAGTTGAGTGTGACGCACATCATTTCCAAAGGCAAAGAAAATAACTGCTGCTTTTTATCGCAGTGGCATCAACTCAACAGTGAAGAATCCTTTCTAATATTTTACAGTGGAAGAACCAGCTTGGTCAAGCAAACAGAAAAAAAAGTCTTTATTTTGATGTGCCTGTGTCATATAAGGAGGGAAACTGGTCAGCAAATTCAAATGATGTTGGGTGTAATCACATTACATTTTTTGATTATGCAGTAGTTTAATGCATTACCATAAAAATTCATCACTTTACCATTATAGTGGCAATGACAGTTTTATTTATTTAATTGTGCAGATAATTGAAGGTTTGGCAATTATCTGCACAAAGGGCAGATAGAAAAAACCCATCAAAGTGTCTTTTTCTTCTTTTGCATTTGGGCTGCAATCATCTGATTTTAGTTTGTGTCCAGGAGGAGAATAATAATAACGCTGTCTACAACTTTTTTAGGTGTGATGATATGAATATTACTTTTATTTTTGTTGCACAAAAGGACAAGCTCCTGAAGGTAAAGTCCAGGACAGAAACAACTGCATTATACTGCTAACACAGCATGGGCTCTTTGCAAGCATCTACATGGACGACATGCTAACACAAAACTAGCAAGAGAGCGTGCCGTGATATGAAAGCTGAGTGTATGCTGACCATGTACCAAGTAGTCCAACAAATTATGTTCTCCAGGGAGTAATTAGGTAAAATTTTAGTTTTAAAATCAAGTAATGAGTAATGCGTAATACACTCCTTATTTTGAATGATGACAATCTGCATTGCAGGAATGATAACTCAATAATGCACACAAAAAAAAACACTTTTCAGCTAAACACTGAATTACATTTTGTCCTCACTGCATATGTGACTCAACAGGCCAGCAGTCAGTCTTCACAGCTAAACAGTGAAGCCGTGACCTCTGTTAAAAGAGCCTCTTCATTTATCAACTTTGTTGTTATTGCTGTGACACAAAGGGCCAGCAGTTCAAGTAATCCAATTTATAAGTATGAACTGGAAAAAAAATCAAATGGAATAATGTTGCATCATGTTGTTCACGTGTGCTCGCGTTAACATGCTTGCACGTGTGTATGGGGCTATGATGTACACTTGTTT
The DNA here is from genome assembly GCA_024447675.2 of Pterophyllum scalare. NCBI lineage: Eukaryota > Metazoa > Chordata > Actinopteri > Cichliformes > Cichlidae > Pterophyllum > Pterophyllum scalare. Next base: position 22,775 of record JAMQGT020000488.1, on the reverse strand, counting down.
GTGTTAAACTGCCACTGCTTGCCTACTTGTATTTCCCCTGCAGGGATACTGATAGTCCCTCAGATAAGCCCCATCTCCATTTACAATCACAGCTCCTGAGATTGAGTCTTTTTCTCTAATAAGTAAATTACCTCTAATACCTTCTGTGCTGTACTTGGCTGCTCTCAGTCTGCTCAGACCCTCATGGAAACCAGATGTTAAGCCAGCCTGCCAGCACGTACATACGGCAGTGTAATGTAAAGCTGGGCAGCAGACTACCAGCCCTGAAAGGCATGTGCATTTATATGCATGTCTGCCTGCTGAATGTGATAGGTAGCTGGTCATCTTTTTCATTCTCCAGTCGTCAGTGTAAAACGAACCCTTAAACAAACCTTCAATATTTCCATTTTATACATTTCCTTCCTCTCAGCACTACTTTCTCTCTCTTACCTTTCTTTATTTTCCTGTCTGTCACCATCTCTCCCGTCCTTTTATCAGCACAGCCAGCTATATCCCCACTGGACTCATTTCTTTCTCACAATAACAAACACAGATTTGGTATTGAGGTTAGGGTCACATCCAGTTGGCTAATGAGGGTATCAATCGATCTTGAGGTGTAGCACCACTAGTTGAAGGGGGATAAACCTTTTTGTGATCAATAGTCCCACCTGGAAAACATATTTATCCACACTGCTTGTTTGACACTGCTCAGCAGCTGTGTATCAATAACGTAAACATCATGAGGCTGTTAACTATTGCTAATGATATATCCTCAGTTTACAGATGTATCCATCATTGGTTGACGATAACTTCTGGTTTTGGACAATGAAAAGAGAGGGTTAAAACTGATACCATATGTGGTGGTCAATGTATGATGAGTACATGTGCAGAAAACTGTGTATTTGCATGTAGAGTGTGTGTGCACGGGCATGTACGATGGTGGTTGGGGGTAGGAAGGCGGATTTGTGGATGCTCACACTCTTTGACAGGCCTCCATGAATGCTGCACCATAGGTTCCAGTGGAGATGATGTTCTGTATCATGAGGTTTCCAAAAATACACAGTTATAGACACACATCCACCACACCACCTCCACCCTACACAAACACATAGCCAAACACTCAGCACAAGCACAGTCAGAAAGCACAGGCTGACCCTCCATGTGTGCTGCTGCCTGTGACCCGTACCTGTTTCTGTGGGTTTTACAGCCAGCTTCACACCAACATGTCACGCATCGCCACACTGTCGGCCTCTGAACACTGACTCTTTGTGCGGCCACAGTGGTGCGTGGGAAGGAACTTCTTCCACACACACATTATGTTCATCTCTTAAATTTCAGTTTCACATGTGATTTTCAGGGGTGAAAAGTGACAAAAAAAATTGAATCTAATACATATACATATAAGTATTATTAAGATTTATACAAAGATTTGTATAAGTACTTTGATCTGTGAACATTTTATACCTGTACTTATTTTATTCTTACAATTTTTAGTCTGCCATATAACTGTAATCGTGTTCTAAGAAATGAGGGAGGCTGTTCGATATGGGAAATTTCCCACATAAACAAACAAACAAACAAAAAAAAAAAACAGTGCAAACAAGTTGGAGGCTCCGGTACACAACTGAGCCAGAAGACAAATACATCAGGCTTCTCAACTAGCAGCTTAAATGGTCCCTCAAAATACCAGTCTCAGTGTTAACATTGAAGAAGTGGCTCCAGGTTGCTGACCTACTTGGCAGAGTTGCCAAAAGTAATCTCTGATTTTTTAAGCCAGTTTCAAATATGGCTTTTTGTTGAAATTGGCTTCAACTCACTCAGTTGCAAATTTAAACTCTCCATGCATGTTCATTCATCAGTAGTAGTGAACCTGCAATATACTGGAACTACAGTATAATAAAATAAAATGAAATATAATAATTATAAAAATCTTTGAATTTGTAATTATATTTAGGCACTTGTGTACCTTCTGGTTCTGTTTACATTCTGGATTTGCTTCTTTATTATTTAATTGTCAGACTTTTACATTGCAGGGGTTTTGCTGTAGTACTGGATGTTCAAGCACAAAGTGTTTTCCGTATCAGTTGTACAAGTATGTTGGTGTGTTTGTTGGACTTGTTTGTCGTTTGCATGTGTGTGTGTCACTGTGAGCATGTGTATGGACATCCTAGTGAAGGATAGAAGTCCGTGCACTGGAGCAATGCAGGGCAAATGAGCCCCATCTGGAAACCATTGGCAGAGACTGGAGCCCTGCAGCTACAAGAGCTTCTGCCCACTTTATCCTCTTCTCACAGGGCAAAGCCTCTCAGTCTCTCTGTCTGTTTTTGAGTCTCTCCTTCCATCTCACTTCCGCTAAGAAGTGCATTCAGAGAAATGAAGGTCTAATGCACATAAACTTCCAGAGGTACACATGCAGTAGGAACTGCATATACAAAGAATGACTGACATAACACACGTGCACGCACACACTTGCATCCCCGTTATTGGCAGCATCTCTTCCAGTCTGACCCCAGAGGGAAGTGGTGGACCGAACTGAAGATCTCTATCATTGCAGCCCCAGAGACACGGAGTTGATTGTGTGTGTGTGTGTATTTGTGTGTATGTCTACATATGCTCGTGTGTGTGGAGAACAAACTTGGTCCCTGGAGAGCGGTGGATATAGAGGAGCCCTGAGGCCACAGGAAATCCACAGAGACAGACAGGCTGAGAGAGTGAAGGCTGTCAGAGAGAGCAGAGGGAGAGAGATGGGGAAAAGAAAACTGAGGGAGGAATGTTGACTTGGAAAAAGTTTGTCTGCTGATAGACGTCTAAAGAGGTGGAGCTGATGATTTTCTGCATCATCTTGGCTGACCACCACTTGGCGCGATGCTGCTGGTCAGAGTCTTTCGCAAGCACTAAACCTCACAATGGAAATCTTAATTCTTTTGAGCTATCCATGTGTGATCTACACTCTTTATTTTTATTTTAATTCTGTATTTTTATTTTTTATTTTTCTTTATTAAAGCTCTCCCTTAAATCGTCTTTTTGGTCATTTTCCTTGTCCAGCTGCTCATATGACCATAGATTTAGATGCCTATATTCAGCGGCACAGCAGCAGGTTTGTATAACTCAAGGCCTTTTCCTTTTCTCCAGTCAGACCTGGCTTTGGTTTTCCAGCTATTTAAATCTATTGAAACTTCATTAGGTGAATCAGCCATCTCATGAATGTTTCCCCTTGTGAAAGAGTTGCTTTGTAGAAAGGAGCAGCCAGATCCATCCACAGACCTTCAGCATGTCTCAGTGGGACACCGTTCCCCCCGCCGTGAAGTTTTTTCATTTTGGAATATTGTGATTTCATTCAGGCTGCTCGTGTGGCCTTTAACAGTTCACTTATACTCGCAGTGTAGAGCCTCCATGGCCGTGCGCTCTAGTTTTAGAAGACCACCCACACACACATTCATCTGCTGTCTCATTTGCTCCCTTTTCTCTCTCTATTTTATACGAACGCAGAAGACACACATGTACGCACAGGCAGCATTACATGGTGCATTATCCTAAAGAATTGAAAAATTCATTGGGAAAAGGGTAAAACCAGTAAATAATATGTGAAAAGGTTGCATTTAAAAGATTTCCCTGTGTGCATTTTCCCCACAGTGGGTAGTCACAGTGTCTGTGTACATCCGGTCCATCTCCATGTTTGATTACTCTGACTGAGTTAAGTCTAGTGACTCTTAGTGCCACTGGACTCCATTTGGTTCCTAATCCCTTGGGTTATTATCTGGATAAATTTCTGGTCCATCTGTCAACATCACTCTCAGGCTTAGGCCTGGACCAGCATCACTTGGGGGCCTGACTAGAGGCAAGAATTAGCTTACTAGGTAGATGACCATTTTTGTTATATCAAATAGTAACAACAACAACAACAAAAAACAAAAAGTAAACTAAATGGATTTTTTGAAGTCATGTAGTCAGCAAAGGCATGTGGACTTTGGTGTGTTTATGTTACTGAGCAGTGTGGCTTTCAAAACAGTTATCAGTGGTGACAAAAATTCCCTGTAATCAATAGATCATACTGTGATTGGTTTCCTGTGACTGGTAACAAATTATTCTTAATGAGCAAATATCTTTGTTCTTAACATTTTCAGGGTTTTTAATGCATCACAAATAAAATTGACCATTCACTATTCAATCATTCACTAATATTTGTTTAAAATACTGGTAATAATAAACTGTAATCTTTTGATTTATGTAAAGAGAGCTACTGCAATAAACAAACAAAAAAAAAGTTAAAATAACAATGAATCAATTGATTAACTGTGTGAAATTATGCCAGTAAGTTTATATTGCTTTTATCTGAATTTAAATGGTGCATTTTTAAATTATGACTCTCTCGCTGAACAAATTATGAAGACATTTTGACTTTAAAAGTAGAATAAATACGATTTCATTTAAAGACAAATCATTTAAATAAAGTGTTGATAAAGCAAAATTGCTATGAAGTTTTTATTTTAATTGCATGAAATAAAAATGAAAGAATTCTTACTTTAATGTGTTCAAACACACACACATGGTCAGAGAAAAGCACACAAAAGTACACATTCAGCCACCCACAGAGGATTTTAGAGCCATGGTGGATATCAGATAGATGGCAGATCTTCTAAAGCTCTAAAACGGAGCTTGCAAATTACCATCACCTCATCCAGTCTCTCACATGCGTGCCTACTTTTGTTCAATCCTCCTCCTTCCTCTTCCCTCTTTCTGCACCCCCCCCCCCCGCTCAGACATGGAGGCTCTCGTGTTACTTTGTATAGCTTTTGCAAGGTTTACAAGACAGTTAAATCTGGAGAAAGCCCTGAAACCAAGACAGGAAGAGTTGTTCCTGAAAAGGCATCTCAGTGACATTTTTACTGAAAAAAAAAAAAATCTGCTCCTACAGCCTGCATGGTGTACTGTTCCATATGTGCATTTATCATTTATAACATGAATGTACTCTTTTTCTCTCTACTTTCTTTTGTGGTTCTATTAGTTCAACATAAACATATATAGAGAGATGAATATGTTTTATAAAAAAAACTAAATTTATTCCAAACCAGAAATAAGACCTCCTGTGTAAAATGTACAATGGGATGGAAGAGTGCAATGATCTCTGTCTTGAAGGAAATGCAGTGCTGAATCAGTGCTTATTACTTTTCTATTTTATACTGCTACTAAAAATTGTTGTTAATAATTGTTTAAGAAAGAAGGGTCAGAGTTGGAACTAAGCAAACTTTGCTTTGCACTTTTTTTGCCTCTGTTATTGACTCTCATATTGTTTTACAGGTTTTAACATTTAATAAATGCTTATATGTGATTGACAGAAAAAAAAGAAAGACCTGGTTTCATGAGACTTCCCACTCATGTAAAATGATAATACTATTCACTTCCTGCCTCGCTGAAATCCAGCAACTGCGACTCTCCAGCAAGAGTGTGTATGTGTGTGTTTGTGATAGAGAGAGGGGGGGTGTATTTCTACACTGACTTGCATTTGAGTGTGTTTATGTGAGTTTTGTGTATGTTTGTGTATGTGTATGTTGCATGACAGTGCATGTGCATTTTTTTGTATATGTGTGTGTGCATCCATGTCTGTGACAGAGAGAAGACAGAGAGAGAGTACCTTGTTAGGTAAACTGTTTGACATTCACGTGGAAGATGTGATAAACAGGAAGCAGCGAGACCCCCCGCACTGTCCCACAGCCACACGCCAGGGTCAAACCAAACATCCCCAATATAAACATGTCTGATACATGGACATTTATAGTTATCAAGCCTGTCAAAACATCAAAGAATAGTGTGAATGTTGTCTCCTTTCATAGAAATAGAGATTTTGTGATATAAGTCTCCCTCAGACAATCTTGATAGTTTTAAAAAGCCCAAAAAATGAACCCAGTGTGATCAAATATATATATAAATATATGCAAAAATTCATTCATTAATAGGAAACAAAGAGGAAGTTTTCAGTTGTTTGTACACAAGTTCATAATCTTATTATCATTTCCATACTGTAAAAGAAAAATAAAACATAACATTTTTGAAGCACGATCGTTAAATCTCTCATTCCTCCAGAGTTGCTTACTGTTGTTCAGGCTCAGAATTTGTAACGAAACGCTTTCGCCCCTGCAGTGAAACCTAACGGCAAAGTCAAAGAACGAGAGATAAACAACACGTTTCTGTGTGCGGCACATCACTGTGGCAGTCATGTGGTAAATATTGTGTTTCCTGTCCACTCTTTAACTGTTTTGGTAATTGGCTTGTGTTAACCCTGTGACCCAGTTACTGCAGGCCCAGGCCTGGTCTATGTGTGTGAATGCGAGGGTCTCTCAATACATAACGAGAAGACTGAATGATTTTGTGTACATATTTTGATTACTTTGAATAGTTAAAATAAATGATCAATTTACAGTAACAAACAGTCTGAAATTTCTTAGCTAGAAACTTTTAAGAGGACAAAAAATAAATTCCAGGTAGGCAATAACCTAGTTTTTTCCCCCCTAATGTATAAAGAAACTTGATTAGATTTGATTTCTTATTGTTCTTTTAATAACACAAATGAGAGCTTTGTTTATTAATTTATTTTTAAAAATACAGTGTTTGCAGTAATAAATATAAAATATAAAAAAATTGAAGTCAGATCAGGTTTTTCTCACAACAATCTGAATATTCACAGAGCAGCTTAAATGTGTTGATACCAGAAAGTTTGCGAATGCCTGTAAAGATGCCATTTCAGCAAAGAATAATACAAAAATAATAATAATTAAAAAAATCTAATCGCTTGGCAAAAGAATTGAATTTGGGGTTACATTATGTCCTCTGTGACAGTTTTGTTAACTTGCCCAGTTGCAAGCATCAGTTCCTTCTGACTGCTTAAGCTGCTGTCTGACTGTCCTGCCAAGTTAAATCAGCTCGAACCAATCTAACCACTGAACCTGACACTGGTCTGATGGACAGTTTGTCTTTCTATAAAATAGATTTGCCTAGATTCCCAGTTCAATCTCTATTAGCTGCTCTGTATGACACTGTCTGGTAAATGTATATTTGTAACTTTGTAACTAGCGTCGAGCTCTCTGGTCTGCAGTCGTTTGCATTTTCCATGTCGTGTACACAAGAAAATACATAATATTTGTAACTAAATGCCATGATTACAAGTAAACATCTACTGTGTGGGCATGTGCGTGTGTGCATGCAGTTAGTCAGAGCACAGGGGAAGGTGGGGGGTTGAAACTGGGGCTAACCATTGTTGCTGAGTGGTTGGAGATACAGAACAAATGAGTAATTAGAGACCTCCTCTGTACCCCTCTTTAGTCCTGGCAGGCTGATTAGATTGACTGTGACATGAGAACAGGCAGTGGGCTTTTTTTTCAGAAAAACCTCTCATCTCTCTTTTCCTCAGTTCCCTCAGTCAAATGTTGGTGCCGAAAAGGCGGCAAAACAAAATGTTGCATGTGGGTTAAACAAATCTTAACTTACCGTCACATTTGAAAAGTGAGAAAAAATTAGAAACTGAATGTTGAACAAGTTAAAAACAGCATGGCTTCTATCATACAAGCTCAAGAACATGACAGACAACATTTAGACTCAGAAGTTAAATTAGCTTTTTTCAGGTTTTGATAAAGATTTTATTCCCAGAGAGGTTTTAATAATTTGGGTTATTTATTTTTACTGTTAACATTGTTTCATATCTTTTGAAGTGAAGTGAAAACCTGCAAGATCTCCCACAGCACAGGATTGGATGCAGCTGAGAAGAAACATTAGGTGCACATGTACTTTGTTGTTCAGTGAAACAGCACTAGCAGAGCCATGGTGACGTCACAAGGGACCAGCAGTCCAACATTGTGCTTTTTCACATCTCTCCAATTAGGCTGCCTGCTCTTCCACTCATTCATCTGGCCCTATCGCAGTTGGACATGGAAGTTAGTCCAAACACAACATCTCTTTGTTTCCACTGGCACTGGCCACTGCAGTGTTGGACTCTCATCAGCTCTGATCTGTAACTCTCACACTTTCTGTAAAACTAATTTCAGATTGAGTCCATGTGTCTGGGTGTGTGTAAGATGTGGCATTTTAACTGTTTGTATTTACAAATGATTGATGCACTTAGCAAATTTCCCACACTGAACAATACATTTTTTATATTTGAGAGGAAAATAATAAGTGCTATAAATGATACTATAATTTAGACTAAATCATATTTATGTCATTATTTATCAACCCAGTGCATCATTTTCTGAAGGCAGAGCAGCATCAGATTCATTATGGTCTGTTGTGCTCAAAGTGGAAGGTTATTCTCAGCAAAGTTTCTCAAACATTTCACATGCCGTGCACTCAAAAATGAATCAAGCTTAACCGGAAACAAAAGGCATTTCCTCTGAGTCAAGTGATGAGTCAGTGTGTGTGTTGTGTATGGTGTTATCATGTCAGTGCAAAGATGGGCTATTATGGAGTATCTCCAGGGAGCAGGTCACGACAGAGAGATATGAGTGGTATCTTCAGTTACAGAGTCCATGACCTCAGTACATAAACAGCAGGAGTGTGTGTTTTAGGACCAGAGAGGCCAAAGCAGAGACGACACAACTGGACAGGACTCATGCTTCAGCCACCACCACTCTCCCACTCTCAGACTTACATTAAACATATATCCATTCATCCATCCATCTATCCGCCCATTCACTTTACTGCTTATCCAGCTAGGATTGCAGGGCAGCTGGAGCATATCCCAGCTGGCAGTGGGTGACAGATTGAGCACACCCTAGACAGGTCCTGCTATTAGGCAGATAATAAATAATCAACTGATATTAAATGACATATAAGACATATATACTGTAGGGCAGACACCTTTGTTATAAACCAATTTGAAAGCTACTTTAAAAATTCCTTGGCTAACTGAATAAAATATACATAATTTTTATATTTTGCCTGAAATCACTGCAGTATCTAATACCTCAACAGTATAAAGCACAAAATACTGAGGGTATTATCTCATATGACTCAGAAAACAGCAAATCATCACACTAACGGGCTGGAGCATGTGATTTTTGTTTTTTGCTTTTTGCATGTTAGTTAAGTTTTTTTTTAGCTAGATGTTCAGTTTATTAATTATTTGTACTGCTGATCTGCACCTCATGAACACAATCAGATCAATTTCTACACAGTGCCTGTGTACTATGTATACGGCGTTGGAAACCAAAACTCATATGTCCTCTTCCTTTACATCTGAGCATTCTGTTTTGCAGTTTTCTGTGTCCTATGATGGCTGATCAACTTTCTCTTCCAGTACCCAGTAATATGTTAGTTAGGCTGGCAAAACAGCAATAATGTCGAGGCCAGCAAAGCGTACTGATTTTGGATAAGAGAAAAGAATCAAAACAAGCAAAATATCAGCACTTTTTTTTTTTTTGGTTTTGTTGTTTATCGCTTGGCAAAGAATGAACATGTCAGCTATTAACCATTGTCAGTGAAAACACAATAGCTGTAACATATTTGTTGTTTGTCCCACAATAAAGATGAGGTGACTCACAGAGTATTCTGCTTACTTTGATATTTTCAAAACAGTGCATCCAGTGCCCATTTTACAATCTGGAGCTGAGTGAGTTAGCCTTTACTTTTTATTATAAAGACAGGAGCACAGCCTTACAAAATAACAGAGGGGAACGAAAGACACAAATATACTGTGAGACCGAGAAAGCAATAGAGGGGGAGACCAGTACCACTTCACTGCGCTCCTGGGTGGTCCCAGTTAGGAGGAGTATAGAGGACAGGCAAACACTCACATGTAAACTGTAAACCATCCGTACTCTACAATAGTCCAGTGCTGCTGGCACTGACCACAGAAACAACGTAAGACTGTTGCAATGACATTTTGGGAAAGTCACAGTAATGACTGCAGTGAGATTACTAAACACTGAACTGAGAAACATGCTGAACAATACAAATGTGATGAGTCACTAACGTCCAGAAAACGCAGAAGGAAAATGTTATAGTTTCTTGTGAAGTAGGACAGTTGTTCTTGTAGTAAATCTCAGATGCACAGGTCATATAATAGCCTGCAAACTGTAGGCTATCTAGGGAGATCAGACAACCACACGCACGCATGCACATACACATACATGGTGAGAGCTACAACAAGTAGGAAATGACACAATTTGCTTGTGATTCCAACTGTCAAACATGAGGATGTTGACCCCAGCTGAAAAGGAGCAGTGTAATCTCATAGCAATCAACTGTATGCTTAAACAGAGCCATGGCCCAGCAGATTACCTTGTCCACAGCAGCACGGTGCTTTGTGAAGCAGGAGGGACCCAGGAGACTAGACTCTGAGCCAACTGGGCTGGGTGGGGGGAGACTTTAGAGACCTCTATGGTGACAAATCCTCTCCTGTGGATGAATTTTTGGGAAATGTGTCTGTCTGGCTTTCTCGTGGCTTTCTCTGGTACATTGGGATTGAGGCATGTTAAACTTGCTGGACGAGAGACAAAAAGGCAGGCGGGCAGGCAGTCATCATGCCTCACCACAGGAAATTAAGGCAAACAATCAAGACCTTATATCCTGTTCATGTGACCACACTGCACTCTGATCAGAGAGGTTTGCAGCAGTGAATGTGTGAGTGAATGTGTGTTTGCAAGTGCATCTAAGAGTGTATGGGGAAGACTGGACTCAAACAGTTCAAATGGATCAGTGTACTCCAGTCATTTGGGCAGGAGTCCGGGCACAGTTAGATAAATAAATTATACTTTTGTACATTTTTCAGTATTTATGCATGGTTTTGAATAATTTGTCCCCTTATGAAATGTTTAGTTTTCTATTTTTATTAATAACCTCAATGTGTTGTTGAGCCTCCACATCAGATTGTTTTTTTCACCTTAACCTAAACAATTTCTCACTTGGAAATATGTTTAATAATGTTGCACTACAAGCAGAAAAAGGAATTCTTGAAATTCCTTGAATTGCTCTCATTGTTATCATTATTTGTGGTGAAGTATAACAATAAAAACATTTAATAAACATTGTGCGCGTGGGCATTTAATGAGTATAGGATAATAATGTAAATTCCAAAAATGAGTTTTTAGTCATTTGTGCATGCTGCTGCAATAACCAAATTCATAAAATATTAGAAGGGCACTCAGTAGAACACGTACCTCACTCACCCCAAATTTTCTGTGTGGACACTATGGTGCATTAGCTACCACCCAGTGTTGTCAGACTCCATAAGTTTCAGTTATATTTTGGTGTTAGTTGCATGTCAGTGGCTTTATTTCTTACTCTGCAGTGTGAGTGAATTCTTTTTTGACCCTATAATTTTCAGCATTCTGGATCATTTGATCAACCGTGAACAAACTTTGTTATATGACAGAAATGATGGTCATGTTGCATCCTAATTCTTTTTAGAGAATTCAGACTTATCATCTTAAGGTTAGATGCATATATGTGAATATTGTCCCTGTCTCACAACGGTAAAGAATCCTTTAAAAAATTCCTGGATCCAGATCGTGATCCGGATCACCTCCAAAATGTAATCAATTGTTATTTTCATCAAAATCTGTTCATAAATTTCCAAGTTATCCTGCTATCCTGCAGCTTAAAACATTACCTCTCCACCTATCAGTAGAAAGGAAACACTTCTTAAAGAATTTAATGCTAATTATATACACTATATTTATAGTTTCCATGATAACTTACAGGAGTAGTAAAATAATATTTCATAAGCACTTGAGACAATCAACAGATTATACTGAGAAGCTGCTTTTGTTTCTTTCAAATGTGTTGAGTAAGTTTTGAGGATTATTCAAAGAAATGATGAGGGAAAATGTTTTTTAAATGCAATCTTTAAAACAAATGTCCAAATTTCTCTTCCACTTTGTTGACTTTGAGATGGAAGTGTCAGAGAACATTAATATTTAAACTTCTGAGTACATGAAATTCATGTCTATGGACATGGTAAGACACTTCTAGAAGTTTGCATTTTAGCTTTGTAAAGGATAGTGTATTCTTAACCAAATGAACCAGGTGAATAAGATGAAAGCCTCCATCTGAATTTTTATTCAGCAGCCCTGTTTGTGCAACTGCTCATGTTCCATCCTCACCTCTTCTCTTTCTCCTCACCTTCACGTCCTGCCCTCTTAATCTACTTCCTGTGGTTTCTTCTGTCCTCTATCCTTCCCTCACTGTTCCTCCCTTTGCCTCCCCCTCAGGGGTTCTCAGGTTACCACGCATCGCTGGTCCAGACAAGCTGGGGATTCTTTCAGCGAGCAAATTACAGGCAATTAGGAGCCCAAAGGATAACATTTAGCATGGAGGGGAAGGCCGAAGCAAGAGGACAGAGGGTTGTGCTGTGGAACACCCAGATCCTGGACAGAGAGGGGAGAAGAGTATGTGTGTGTGTGTGTGTATGCAGATTGTGTCCTGATAAATACCACTGAAGAACATATCGACTACCTTGTTCCCCACACCAGTGTTTGCTGGCACACACAAACACATATTCCAGAAAATACACCATAGTGAATGTACCAATAAGACAGATACAGTCACAATGAGAATGCCACACACAGGAGTGTTTAGAGTAGCAGCATGGCTAAGTGAACCACAGCCATATAAACTACAGGATTCTTTAGGACCTCTACGGCTTCAAATCAGTATAAAAACCAGCATATGTTTGAATGTGTGTGGGGGAAAGAAAGAGAGAGTGAGTGTTAGTATCTGCTGCCATTATGCATTTACCATTCTGAACCAACAGTGAGAGAAGAAGGAGGAGATTAGATCTGAGTTGGATGAATCAGTAGGAATGGAAAAATCTATCTCAGCATCTGCGCATGATGGGGTTTGATTTCTCAGAGTATCTCAAATGAGTCCAATTTATGCTGGGGGAGCTTTGTGCTAAATGCACATTTGGTTTGTGTTCTGTTTGAGTGGAGTTCAGAAGGTCAACTTCATCTCACTGATCACTGCTAATAAGATGAGGTTTCACCAAGAAATGAGTATAACAGTAGGGGGCACCTCATGGTTATTTTACCATTTATGATGTACATAGAAAAAGCCTTAACAAAGCCTTAAATAAATAAATACTGACACATTTCTCTTTCAAACAAGCTTCATGATAACTGTTTGACTACTGCTCTCTGGAAAAATCACTCTACACATATGGACAGCACTCACCTAACCTGCTGTGTTCACTTTCCAATATGTGGATTTAGCAAATGTTTACAGCAAAGTACCCCTCACCATAATGAGGTGAGAAAGGAAGGAAGACCAAGAAAGGAAGCGTGCACAAAGGATGGTGCACTCTACAGCTGTGATCAAACCATGCTGTAGAGCCTGCATCATAATTCCAGGCCTATCACTGTAATCACAGCTCCATCACAAAATGGATTTTGTCGGGGCACGCCAAGTCTACTAAGAGCTGCTCCAGTTAAACATTAAGCAGCTGGTCTTGTTCCCCCTCTTTCTTTCGCTCTCTCATGCACACCAACACACACGTGTGCACACACACACACACACACACACACACGACACACACACACACACACACGCAGATGCATACATATGTGGACCCCCAAAATATATCATTTGGCTTTGTTTGCGGATTTGTGAATGATAAGAATCTTTTGTGGATAAATGTGAACATACCTGTGTGTATGAACGCGTCTTTTGTATATGCGTGTGTGTATCTCTGAGTATGTGTGTTTCAAGCAAAGCCTGGAACTGGTTTGGATTAGCTCTGTGTCTTGTTCAATCTGACAACAGTGACGTGTACCCCGGTGGCCTGCACTATTGCAGCAGCAGTGGGAGCATGCGCATTAACCCCTGCATATGTGTGTTTGTGTGTGTGTGTGTGTGTCTGTTTGTGTGTGTGAACTTGTGTTTTTGCTTGTACCTGCCGCCTTACTGCTGGCTGGGAATGCAGGGAATGCTTGGCTCAGACCCCACCCCTAGTCCTGCTTGCTCAGCCCACTCCAGTGGGACATTGATGGGGAGTGATGGGGGCGCTCGAAGGGAATGGGGGTAATGACAGTTCAGTAACACTCACCAGAACCTGCTGTCCCCTGTCGCAGAGTGGCATCGCCCACCCTCAGTGCCAGAGAGGAGAGTTTATTTTCTTAGCTCCTGCTCTCCCGAGCGCTGGCTGCAGAGGACCACCGAGTACGGGGTCTCTCTCCCTCTCTCTCGCCCTAAGCCTCTTCTCCTCTGGCCGGAAAGAGATTTATTGGGGAGGGTGGGGAATGAAAGAAAAAAAAAAACTGCTTGTGACCTCCACTTAACTTGAAGTAAACACACGGCTGTGGTAGTTTAATCAAAAGTGCATGCTCTTCTTTTCACTGTCAGAGCACAGGGGTTATGGGAGTGCTGTAAACAGGTTCTACTGAGATGAGAACATGGAAATGTCAATGCAGGACTCTTTGTGTTTCCGTCAAAATGTGGGTGTAAAGAAAAAACTGTGGTAAAGTACTGAAACAAAAATATTTAGTGTGACTAAAAAAAGAATAATAGACTGAAGAGTGATTAAAAACTTGAATTGAATTCAGTGAAATTCAGTTTTATTGATGCAGAGTTCACAACAACAGACGTCCTACGTCACAACATCACTGCTCATGTTTTTATTTACGATTACAGCATGCAACTCATCTTTGAACCTATCTCCATATGTAATCAGATCCCAAACTCCTGCTGGTTAATTAAAACATGCCACGCACTGCTAATAACCTGCATCTGTTTGACATCATATGTATGTGAGAAAAAGCGAAAGTTTCTGCCACCCGTTGACATGTTCGGCACATGACTTTCAAAGCCAAGTTCTTTTCTGGCTTCTGGGAAAACAATCAGCATTTTCACCAAATGACTTCATGGTCTCATTTTGTGAAGTTTTCACCTGTAATAGTTTATAAAGAACTGTCCAGCACCTATTTTAAATTCATATTAAATCATTACTGTAGAAGGTCAACTTCATCTCACTCAGAGGTCAAACCAGAGTGAATTTGTATTAACTAACAAAACTCACTAAAAAATGTAATTATAAAAATTCTTACAATGGGTTAAAAACCTGTTAACTTCTCACAAATGGTAAATGAAGAGATTAAAATAAAGACTTTCCTTTTCAATAAAATAAATTTTGGAATTCATTATGCTGACCATTAAATTAAGAAGATATTTTATTATATATTAAACAACAACATGCGTGGTTTATGTACAGGTCAGTGTTTCAGTTTCATGTTTAAAATAAATCTAATCCTTGGTCTTGGCAAATTTAAAAATTGAAAATATATATCATAATGTATGAATTCTAAGGGCTGTTTGATTTGCAGTAAAATGTCCAAAATACAGGTGCATCATCATAATGATGTGGAACAGGAGTTTCACTTTGATAAATGGTAGTGACTACACCTCTGTTACACAATTTTTTTTTTTTTTTGCACACCAGTGAATAAAACCAGCTTTCCTCTGAAGTTGCTCTGAAAATGCTTGTATTATATTTTCCTTCAGAATGAGTCACTGGGCCCTGTCCTACTTGCCGTATCTCGATCCGGCATCTTCCACATCACAAATGAAAAATAATAATAACTTGGCAATGTCAGTACAAACTTTCTGCTATGATATGGATAATGGTGTTATACTGACCTCTTAATGCTTGCCTGTTTTTCCTCACTTCCTGACATTTTCTTGGTTATGCATTCAGTCAGTACCGGGTGCACTGTGAACACAGATAGATCTCCTGTGCATCCACAAACCAGCTGTGCACCACCAGCGCTCAACATACAGGCTTCTTTTCCAGTATGAGACTTACAAATAGATGTTTAAATGCAAATCTCTGAAGTGCTACTGCAAATCTTTGAGGAAGTCTTCTTTATGCACTCACACGCTATTTGCGCAAATCTTAATTTTCTTACAAAATGTCATGCACAGCAACATTTCTCTTTAGTTGATCAAACTGTTTTTACACATATTAAATGCATTTTGCATTTAAATACATTTGAATATTTTTTTTAAAAATCCTTTCAGACAGGTCTGTCAAGTCACAGCTACAGCATTTATCTGTTTTGATTCTGTACTGCTCTGAGGTAATTGTGAACACAGATTTAGTTTACTAACCAGCTCGTCTCATAGTACCATGGTTTTGTGAGGCCCGAGACTGGGATTCTTGTCTAGATCACTGGGGACAGGGTTAATGAAATGTTAAATGCTTTCTGAAAATTGTCTGAATGTTGGCTGCAGCACCCATGATCAGGTTATTCCTGTTAAAGCAGACCATCACACCTCTGCATACACCTATGTTACCTACAGTATGTTTCCTCTGTCCCAAACCCTCTCTCCCTTTCTTTTCCATCGCCTGCCTCCTTTTCCTACACCCTCTAGTTTCAAACACCAAATTGCACTCATTGTCACTGTGGAATTCTTCCTCCCCCACTCAGCTCTTCTTCTCTGTGCATGCGCACTGTCCTTCCAAGGAGGAGCATCGTTTACGAGACAGTCTGAGAATAAATGGTGGTCAGCAGTTCAGCATGTTGGCTCGTCCAGCTCTGTAAATATGGATGACTGGACCCAGGCAGAGGGAAAATATGTGAGTGTCTAAAACAGCGGCTGCACAACTCTGCCAACAAGAGCACCTGGATGGTGTTAATCACAGCTCAGCATAAACACCACTTCAAAACAACTGCACACATATGACCAAGTGCTCATGCACACAACCTGTCTCTTTTATGTGTGGGGACAAGTACATATTATACCAACACTTGGTGATGTAATATGCATTGTAACCATCTAAAAGCATCCATTATAATTATTTCCTTAAGTGAGCCACAGATTCACATAAGCCAGAGCATCCTACCAGCCTGATATCGGTAAAGGCCGTCCAGTTACTGCTTTGTTAATGACTGTTGCTACTCTGACATAACAGGTAGAACATGTTAGGCATGTTTGAGGTGAAAGGCAGGTTAAGATAATAATATAATGTCCCATTTATGGTAATGTATATAAAGCCTGCACAAAATCTTTTCATATAAGATAATAAAAAAGGAGAATTGTAGATTCACTCAGTGCTAATGGTGTATAAAGTGCTTTGAGTGCTCATGAAGAGTAGAAAAGCATCACATAAGAAAAAGTCTGTTTGCCATTTACACTGCATTAATTAATGTAACAAGGTCCTACATCAGTGGACTATTTAGAGGTACCAAATGGGCAAAGCACAAAAAAATAAATGAAAAATAAAACAAAGAAAATATGTCTAAAAGTAGTCATAATTTGCTATAACTATGCTCATTACAGTACTGTTCTCTGCTCACCACGACTGTGCTCTTTCTTTTTATACAATAGTCAAAAATCAAGTAATTCATCTACACAACATCTATTATTGAATCTGTGGGAATTCAATGCACATCGGCGTTTTATATTTAGACACAGATCTGCAGCCACACAAAAAAGAAAGAGGAATACATTTCACCAGTGTGAGCTCCTTTCACAACAAACTTTTTTTTTAAAGCAACAAAAGCATTTCAGATTGGCCGCGTGGCACTCGGCCATCCAGTTATTTATCTCTCAGGGACCTGGACTTGAACTTAATGAATGATTCTCACTGTCACTTAAGATACAGTCAGCATCGTAATAAGTAAACACATGCTGTCACACATCAGCCTAACAGCCAAACCTCTTCAGGCTCTCCAGCGGAGGGGGCCCTTGGTCCAGCTTCTCTACCCGAGCTGTGTCTGTGTTTGTCGGGCAAGGAAGAGCACACGGATCGCCTTGGCGCTGACAACGAGTGTGCTTTATTACTCAGTGTCTGGACTGAGATAAACACAGTCAGCATGCCACAAGAAGGTTGTGTGTGAGTGAGTGTGTGTGTATATGTGCGTGTGCTTATCAGTCATAAGAGAAAGACATATTATCTGTTTAAACTCTCTCAGTGAAGCCAGGCCACACAGCAGGCTTGCTGCCTATTTCATTTGAGCTTAGACAATCTGGCCTTCCTCTCATAACTGTAATACTTAACATTTTTTAAAATGTTATAATAAATTCCCGTTCCTTTGTCAAGCACCCACAGTGATGTAATTCCACAGTGTGACAAAGGCAGGCTGACAAACATAATTTTCAGTCTAAATGTGTAAAAGCATATTAGTTTAACTGATTAGTCTGCTGAATTTCAAATACAGAGCCCACTGACATTGGTAGTATTGATAAATGTTAATAGAAGAGTGTGAACGTTTGTGAACAAAACTCTTTATTTGTGCTTTCATTGGCTGGTGGTCATGCTGGTCTGTGCTGCCAAGCTGTATAATTTTCATCATGCTAACCATATGACATTCTTTGAAATGTTTGCTTTCCCTCTCGCGTTTAAAGCCCACATTTGGCCAGACGCAGTGTCCAAACCTCTACCACAACAGGTCAGGTTGGTTTGGAGAGGCTGGTAAAGTTTTGGAGGCATACATTACTGGACCATATATTTTCTAGACAGAGAATGTTATCATTTTATAGCTAAGGCTAATAGATAGTAGGGAGATATATAAACTTGCCATAAACCTGTCATCAACATGCATGAGAAAAACACACAACAAATTAGGATTACGTTTTTTCTTGAGCGCTGTTGTCTGTTATTTTCTTTTTTTATTTACAGATGCTGCATTTTTTATTGTAGGCATTTTGTTTTATGCTCTTTTACAGAGAAACTCGGAGTGAACCCGTGACCTTTACTTTATGGGAGGCACTGTAGTGGTCTTACTATTCCTGCAGAGCCAGCTGGAGTCTCTTCACTCCCAGCACATTAGCATTCTGTACATCCAGCTCTGTCTCTGTCAGGCAATAGGTCTGATCCACAGCACATTACAAGCTCTTCCTGCCTCACTTTTTATCCCTCTCATCCTAGGTAGTAAACCTGGATCAACCAGTTAGCTTCATTGTCTGCCTTTTTTTTTTCTGCCAGCAGCTGTTTTCAAACACAGATCCTATGCCATGTACCCCAGGTGGCCCCAGACCTACTTCGTCTACTCACACATTGATTAACCCTGAGAGTGTTTAGTCATTAGAGCTTAATCTGTAGAAATCAAACCAATATGTGAACTCTGTGATTAGTGTCAAAAGTATTACAGCGCCTTTCACTCAGAAGCCAAAGCCCGGCACATTCCAGTCCTGATCCCTATATCTCTGGTATGAAATACAAAATACTCTCCAATGAGGGAGAGAAGCACAGGAGAGATGAAGGGTGGGGGTTATCGAGCAGCTACATTTTACACATGTCAATTTGGAGAATATGTCACCCTGCTTCTCCTTTTCTCTCACTTTCTCTATCACAAACACACACACAATCAGTTATGAAAATATTTCTCCATCGCCAAATGTCCTGGGGCTAGGAAGGCAACAGGATTCTCCCCAGTGGGAGGCAGATCAGAGGAGAAGTCTGCACTCTACCTGTTTTACTGACAGACCTCCCTGAAATCCACTGGCTGCCTGTCACCTGTAAAGGCAGCCTCACTGCTCAAATACAAGCATATACTTCCAGAGAGTAAAGGGCAGCAGTACAACAGGAGCTTTCTCCCAGTGCAGACAGAGCCCCCAACTCTGAACAGGAGCCAAAGACATGAATGCCTCCTATATCATTTTCACCATTCCAAAACCCCCCCAAAAATCCAAGGACAGGAAAGAAAAGGAGACAGTAAGGTTACAGTACAATGGCAGGGGTGTTGGAAGGATGGAGAAGTAACAAGAAGGACTTTCACCACATTGCGTGGGTGATGAGGACACATAGGTGGTAAGATGGAAGCCCAGGGATGTCTATTTACTCTAGGGGGGATTTTTCTTTCCCATCTTGCACTTCTGACTCAGTGGCAATGTGCTTACTGGAAACTGCAAGAATGTCACTTTCCATTTTATCTGTGCCCAGAATTGTCTCTTAGCTGTCAATTTAGGAGCTCCTGACCTCAGGTTGGACATTTGACATAGAGATGTCCTCCCTAGGGACAACACTTTCTTGTGTAGCATAATAGCCTAAATTACAGAGTCATAATTGAGATATGATATCATGTATCTCTCTTAGGGGTGGCTGGCATGAGGACAGAAGCCAAGCAGGAAGTTAGAGATAGGAACAAATTGTTAAGAGGAAGGAAATGTTTATGTGCAGAGGGATGAAAGCTGCTGATTGTGCCTTAACACACTTCTTATTACAATTTAAGACACTGTCAAAGTTGCACTAACTATGCAGCTCCTAACCGTTCTGCGTTTTTAAAGAATAAGCATACAATTTGCAGTTTCACGTTGTAGAACTTTTACTTTTAGTGCTTCTTTTGTGTAATGTCACTGTGGCAGCTATTAGTGTACCCTTCATCCAGTCGACACTGGCGTTCAGGCCTGAAACAAAGACAAGCCTAAACCATGGCAATTTTTGTTGTGAGGTTGGGTTTTCCCCATGATGCCAAACAGGAAGTGGCTTAGAAAATGGGTGGAAAGTAGCCATTTGTCATTATGGAATGATAAAGTGAATTCCAGGAATCTGCAGGACATATCTGACACTATCTGGTCATAACATTTACATAACAAATCAAATGACAAAAGCAGTTTGTTTTACCGGTCAATGAATTTGGATAAATTATTAATGATATGTTTATAAAGATTTTTGTTATCATTATTTAAGATTTCTTTTTTCTCAGCCCCTGTAATCTAAAATCATTTGAGCAGTTCTGATAAGTTATAATGATCTTCTCCACGTCTGCCCTGAACACATGCATAACATACAGTAAGTCTAAATTTGAATGTCCTCATGTCATGTTCAGCATTGTTTTGGGGGCTCATTATAACAAAAACACTGACCAGAGTCAGCTGACTCTCACATCCCCACTCCTCTCTGTTGTGCAACCAGCCTTATTTTCAAGTTTTTGTTGCATTTTGTGTTACTGCGTATACTGGAAGATTCACATGTGGGCAGCAGTCCTGCTGTGGAGCAATGAACCAATGGAGGTCTAGAACTCTTCTGTCCACAGGTTTAGTCTACATGACCAGAGCACTACAGGCCTCACATCTGGACTTGACCACCATCAAAGCCATCAGGACTAACTCACTGCCAGGGAACACACACCCCTTTCCCTTTGCAGATATTCGAAAGGCCCAAGCAGAAGCCTGGACAGAGACCCTGATATTATTCATTGACTGCTGGAGTAGGACATTTCTAAAGGATGTGCTGTAGAGCATAATATTGGTGTTTATCCTTAGCTACAAGAACTCCCAGCATAAAAAAGTTTTATAGCTCTGCTTTTTCTCTGTGCATAGCTTTATCTCTCGCAGTGAAAATGTGTGCATATGCTTGTGTTTTTATGCACTGTAAATGGTTGCAGCTATTTTGTGGGGAGCCTCGCCAAGGTGTTAGGGAGTAGTAAACAGATATTGAGCAGAGCGGGCTCTTATGGTCTACCTACCAAGAGGCCACTCACAGTTCACTACACATAGCACACTGGAGTGCTCTTTCTCTTTATGACTTTCTGTCTTTCTGTCAGTCTCCCACACACTCTATCTTCACCACTTCTGGGTGTGTTTTCAACTAAGATAAGGACACAGTATCGTAGGTAAGATGCCAGTTTATTTACCAGAATGTGAACAGAGCCTTTCATATCTTTGAATACATTATTTTTAGAACTAATAAAGCCACCTTTGTTTTCACACATCTACACACATTTGGCATCTGTCTGTCTCATTTTTATAAACTGCATAAATCAGCTGACCACAAAGGACAGATTGTTTTCCATTACCTTTCTTCTGTTCTCCCAAATGACATACGTGGGAGTGCAGGAGCATCCAAAGTCGCATGTAATGGCAAAATTCCACCAGCCTCACTCGGATGTCCCCTCTTCCTGCTATTCTATATATGTCACCAGACCTTTTGCAGGGGGCTCTTATGGGAGTCTTGCTGGCGAGAGATTAGCATTCATGCACTCACAACCACTTGCCTTGCACATAGATACATATACATAAGTCACACAGATGCTGGACACATGCACATACACACCCAAAGAGGAATAAGTAGGAGGGATCAGTTACAGCGTCTGGGTATGACTGTGAGGAAGGGCTAGCCAAGGGCTGTGGTCTGACACCTCTCGCTGTCTGTGTCACTGTCAACCATGGGAAACGCTGCAGCCCAGGAGAGCTTTGGCCAGAGGGTGACGTGATGGGGCAGGATGTGTTTCCAGTGGTGAGGTTTAACCATGCATGTGGACATGCTCAGAGACCTGTGGAGGAAATTCTCAGCACCCCTTGGCCTGTTCATCTCATGGGTGTCAGAAGCAATGTGCCCCAGCTGGCCACACACGCGCACATCTGACCAAATACAAGGTTTTACACTACAAAACAGCATGCACTAAAATATTCAGTTTCACCTGTTAACATGGCAGATTTACCTGGACTCTTCCCAGGTATTTAGCATTTAGACTATTTATTTAAGGGCTACATACAGTTATTTTTTTTTTAATCAATCCAAAGGCACAATGAAAGGCCCACTGGAGACCATATATTGACTTAATAGTTCTAGCAGGAGTGATTCATTATATCCTATATGGAATATAGAAGTTATGGAAGTTATGACTTCTCATTGTTGAACTCTAAATATAAACCTACAATAAAAGCATCAATCATTTACATTAGAATGCAATCTGGAATTTGAATTGTTCCCATGCTACTGCACATAAATTTCCTCTGACAACAAAGAATGACTTTGACAGTCCTTCAGAGTCTAAGAACAAGGCCACATGGTTTTAATCCCAAAATGTACACTTACTTTTATTTTCCTTGTTTTATCTCTAGCAATACGTAACTGAACGAAATACACA
>JAMQGT020000487.1:0-157451 GCA_024447675.2 Pterophyllum scalare | reverse complement strand
AAACTCTGTGACTTCTGACTTACCCTCCCAGTCTCCATCAGTGAGAGATAAATATCAGCATATACAAAGCATTACAGAACACTACAATCTCCAAGGTAAGCAACACACGTCAGTTACTGGCCATACGCCACCAGCACAGAAGACTAATTCAACTACAGTGAGCATCAACCAGCTACTCTGAGAATGCTCCAACAGAATCATTAGATATGTTAACAATACACAATTTTTCAGACAAACAGTTAAGAAAATAGGCGAATGGATTGTAGTTTCAGTTTATGCATGAAAGTAGTTCAACACAGGGCATAAAATATCTAGATAAACTGAAGTTGAAGGTTACATCAAATGCTGACTGAAAGCAGACTTTGAGTGTGCAGAAAAACAGAATGCAAATTTCCGTCTACAAACTCACAAAGAGCTTCAAAAAAGTGCTGAGAATGAAAGAACAAAACACTTTACAGAAACCTGTTACGGCATCGTTGCAGGATGTGTTCACATCACTGGCAGCCCCTCCGATATCACATCATGCTCGTTCAGTTGCTAGAATTCAATTAGTGAGATGGGGATTGAGCTCACGCAGTCCATAAGCTGAGTGAAAGCTGAGGCAGATTTGCAATCGATAAATATGAGGACGGAGTCCGCTGTTACTGGGTCACGCCAGAATGGGCGAAACAGCAGAACTCAATCAAAAAGATTCAAATAGCATCACTGCCATATTTTGAGAAGGTTGCCTTTGCAATACTTTGCTGTGGTTACATCCATAGCAATGTTGCTCACCTTTTGCTCTGAAAACGTCTTACTCGGCGGTTTTGTGGAGGTTTGTCAGAGGCCATCCCGACACACAAAAGGGCCCGTTCAAATCCCCCATGTATCGGCAAGGCAGGGCACACAATCCAACCAGCTGCTTATGCCAACACTTAAATAAGACAGGGTGTTCAAAGCACCACGCATTTTTTATGGGGTCTGAAGATATCCATCCCCGCGCACCTGTTCCTATTCAATTGATTTAGTTCTCAGTATTCCCATGTCGTCCACTGTCGTCCTAACTTCATAGTTCCAGTTCTCAATTTTGAATTCGTTCGCCTTGCTGAAGGTGGCGCCGCTTTGAACCGGAGAAGAAAATCGATTTTTCACTACTGGTGAGTATTGCCTTGAGTTCCAATGCTCTGGTTCAAGCACAAAAGATTAGTTACATCTTCCGAATTGCAACTGTCTTTTCGTCTAAAAAAAGAAACAAAAAAATGCAAACGTCGTCACACTTAAATCTATTAAAAAAATAATGACGGAAAAAAATAAAATCAATAGAACTTTATACACGAAGATATCCGAAAAAATTAGTAGAGGTATAAGATGATTTGGGTGTTCAATCTGATTTGATGAACTTCACATTTGAAGTTCTGATTAAATCTCGTGGCATCAATGATTTTAAATTAGTTTTGGTTGAGCAAACGACAGGAGCATGTTGTCAAAAGATAGTTAAACAGTTTTTTGTATGTTTCATTTGCTCTGACCACCGTGAACAGTTTAATACATCATCCATGTTTCCGAATGCACATTCAGGTCTCATCACGTCGTCTCAAATCTGTGTGACTGGGTTCAACTTCACGCCTTTAGTTTCAATCGCCGCTTTACACTCAGGCTGCAGACGGAGTGAAGAGCATCAGGCTGAATGTTTGGTTCACATCGTTAAAAGAAAAGATAAACAGAATAACACAGAGGCCAAAGACTACTACATCACTCCGCTATCAAGAAAAGCAATTCCATTTTCAAATCTTGAGTGCAAACAAACCCAAACTTGGAAAACAAGCAAAGACAGAAGGACAGAAACAGCCAGAATGCATAATCAAACAAACAAACAATCAGATGTGGAAACTGTGTACTAAAACTGCACTGCAGAAAGGGCGTTCCTCATGGAAAGAGAATTATTCGGTGCAAACTTTTCAAAAATCCAGGTTGTGATCGTTTTGAGAAGATAAAAAAAACTACTGAACAAAAAGAGAAAAATCCCGTCACAGTATAGATTCTAGTTTTCTAATTCTTCTCTGCCTCCACCTTGTCATCTTACCAACTGGTTCTTCATTTCACCGCAAACCGCACTAATCACATCCAGAGGCGGTAAGTAGCTTCCCAGCTCTGAAGAGGATCAAGTACTATAGTGACTGCTTTTCCAGGTTCATCCACACATCACTGATTGCTGGTGATGGAGGGATGGTGGTGCCAACCCACATATGCTGCCTATTCACTATCTTATACTGTCTACCTCCACAAGGCACAAGTCCATCATCTCTGAAATCCTCCTAATTATGTAATCAGACTACTGCAGCAGTTCCATAGGAGGGAGGGTCAGTGTTCTGTGAACTCAATACGCATAACTCCACACTGCTGTTGCTCTGAATTGTAAGGAGAGTAAGAATACATAACGGGAAAATGTTCAATTATTAGCACACGAAGCTTATTTGAATGATGGGCAGAATTCAGCTGCTGGCTCAGTGGCACAAACAGTGTCAGCATATGTACATGCATTTGGATAACTCTTTTTGAGGACATTTCGGGGAGTATAGGTTTCCACTGCTCTGCTCTCAGCTTCACTACAATGTCGTCATGATCACACACCGAACATATCACAAAATCACATCCAATCAAGATCCACTTCTGCAGATTCTGTAGTTCTGCTGTTGCCTAAAGGAAGAAAGCTGAACACGCACAGAACAACATTACAATGTAGTTTGTGTCTACAGAAGGTTCAGGCACTGAACGAAAACATCTCAAACAACTCACTTTGAACAGAAAGGAGAAAATAATAAGTCGTTTCATGGTTACTCATTCTACAGCATTCTATCAGTAAACGTATTTTGGTTTTGAGCCTCCCCACCAATCTCCAGCACTGAGTGGCAGCAACAGCAAGCGGGATGGCACCACTACCACATACTTGGCATCATCTTGGTGCATACATTAAGGGATCAGAAGTCTTCTCATCCCCTCGACAGCATCACTGCTGGCTCCAAGTCAACTGCCATTTTTTTGGGGGGTAACATTAAGTGGGGGGTGGGGGTGGAGTGATTGGTTGAGGAGTGTTGGGATTGGTGTCGTGATTGGTGCTGTGTCAGGAAGGCAGGATCGGGGTTTGAGCTCAAACTCCAACCTGTTTGAAATATATAATATAGATAGATATATATATATATATATATGCACTCAGCTACAGAAAGTTAAACTCGAGAACAAAATTATAAATACACTAACTTTGTTTGTCCTTTTGTGGCATAATTTTTTATGGATAAAATTCAACGCTGCTGTTTCCGCTTCTACAAAGCAGTTGCAGGTTCATCCGTTCACACAGAAGTTGCGTTTCCTCACAGACCCAAACCTCTCCAACTTTTAAGTGAAGTGCAAAGGAATTGTGGCTTATAAATTCAAAAAAAAGAAAAAAGAAGGAAGGAGAGTATGAGCAGCATGGACGGTTCAGAGCATGAATGTGTCTGGGAGATAGACGTCAGCAGAGAGAGAATAAACTCCCGTGTCATCAGCCTCCCTCAGACAGCAACTGGCTTGGAGTTTCTCTGAAAAAGAAAAGCTCGTTAAAAGGAAATATAAAAGGCTAGGAGGCACAAGGAGTTTGGATATTCACCTTTGAGTTGACAAAGGGAAAAAAAATCTCAGCTCAGGCTAATTACAGCCAAGGTGATGAAAGACGAAAGGAGCAGAAAAAGAAACTCCCTCCTTTTTCTCACCCAGAGGTGGGAGAGGTCAACAGTCCCCCTCCCTCCCCAGGAAAATGTCTTCTGTGGAGGCAAGAATGAGGGAGGAGGGGTTAATTTGACTGTACATGAACTTAGGCCAACCTACTTCTCCATGTGCTGCAGAATGGAAACTTAAAACTCCCAGTCAGAGTGTCCTCTGAGCTTTCTTATACTTTTCCTCCAAAAAGAATCTGTTGCTCATTCATTCAAGCCTTTCCAGAGTGAGTCAACCCCATCATATCCCCACCCCCACCTCACCGCCGCAATTACACCATTTTTTTCTTACGCCAGTATGTTCAAGATAAGACTCTGGATGGAGGCAAGTAATAACTTGTCCCTTTCAAAAAAATGAGAGAACTGCAAATTTTCCAAGGATCTGATGTCTTTATGTTGGACCCACCTGGCTGTGTTTTGTGATTAATAGTAGCTGTGTCACTGTATATGTGTGTGTTCAGGATTTATGTGTATGCATTTCTTTTATGTTCAGATCACAATTCACTCTGTGAAATGGAATCTGAACACAGGAAAAACTGTAAACATGTCTCAGAACACTCAGCCACCACAACGATCAATCAGTTGGCAGACTCACACTCACAGGCAATTATAAAAACAGTTGTCAGAAATTCTGAGTGTTTAATTCTTAAGGAGATTTCTATTGTGTGTTCAGCATCTTTAGACCAACAGACAATTTGAAAATGTCAGTGTGCAATCAGCGAAGCTATGTAACGGGTTTTGCAAGACAACATTGTAAATTGGAATCATCCAACCCATCACTGTGAGCACTGAGTACCTCAGTCAGGAGTTCCAGCTTGCTGACTGACATTGTGGCCAAGGAGAATCTATCTATCTATCTATCGACCATCCACGTCATCCAGTTCGATCACTGTTAAGGGTTGCTGGGGGCTGGAGCCATCCAGCTGTCATATGGTCGATAGAATCCTGCTGCAAAATGTTTGGTTTGTTTTTTTGCTGTAAAAATAAAATATTAAATTATTATTATAGGTAGCTGTAGTAACAGTATTTTACTACATGTTTTAGTTTTCTTGTTTATAATTGATTATTTGGGTTCCAATGGTCTAGTGGTTAACATATATACATGGTGAAAGGCTGCTGGTTCAGTTCCCTATGTGCACAGCAAATCTCATTGGATCGTGTTACAAAAGGCACTCGGCGTAAAATCTGCCAAAATCAAAACACAGCGGAGCGGAGCTGCTAGGGTCTGGCCCATTGTGGTGGTAGAAGTAGCTCCATATACACAGCAGCACAGGTGTATGGTGATTAGACCATCGCCTTAAGCCTAGTTCAGACTTCGGCTTCGCAATCCTTCTTGATAGCCACACCATTGTGGATATACTGCTGCTCCATTATATCGTGTTGCCACATCACATCATCTGCCTCCATCTCACCATGCCAGCATCCCCCCTTTTTCATCACACACCAACCCTCTGCATGTCTCCTTCACTTTATCCATACACCCCGCTCTGAGGTCTTTCTCTTTGTTCTGATTGGAGCTCCATCTTCAACATCCTTTGTTTTGATAAATCCACTATCCCTCTTCTGCATATGTCCATACCATCAGCCTCAGATGGGTCTCGACTCCCTAATTCCCTGCCACGCTTGGTCCTCACAGGACAGATTTGTGTCAGAAGCCACTGTCTCCAAACCCTCACAGCAGCTCTCCACTGCCATCTTTAAACTCCCCTTTCACTCTGGGCTGCTCCTCCTTCTGTCACAGTATCGCCCCAGCACTCGTCTCCACCCTCTCACCTGCTGACCCTCTTTCTTCACCTCTCTCTCTGCATGGAGCATTTGGTATCAAACTCATCCGACCTTCACCTCCTCTGCTCCTTGCAGCTTCACCTTCCACCCGACCCCCCCTCAATTTTGAGCAGCACCGGATTCTGTCTCGCTTCTTCCACTTTTCATTCCTCTTTTCTCCACAAGCATACCTCCACCTTCTCCAGGCTCTCCACCTGCTCCCTCCTCACTAACAAGATCAGGAAGGCGTCATCTGTTGCCCAGAGACAAAGTGCCCCGCCCTCATCCGCTCAGCCGTCCGTCACCACTGCAAACACAAAGGAGCTCAGAGTCATCCTGAAGCCCAGCTCGATCTTAAACCACCTGTCACTCCTGCACACCTCACTCATGTCTGTCCTCATACATGTCCCTACACCACCCTCACAACCTCCTTGTGACTCCTGACTTCCTCATGCAGTCCCACAGTTCCTTTTCTCAGCACCCGATTTGCTTTCTTTGTATTTTACAAGCAGAGTGAGCTTCTTCCGAGTTCTGATCTTCTCCATTAACACTCTCAAACACATTCACATCATCTAGTGCCTGCATTCAGCATGGAACCATCCCGCTGCTCACTGGGTCATCACCTCTCCTAAATCCAGCCTCCAACAGCTTCCCATATTTTGACGGCGCGGCTCATCAGCTTCATCCCTGTGTAGTCCCTACAGCGACCTTGTTCTGAAGATCAACACCATTTCATTCCTCAGGCATCATCTCACTCCTCATTTTCGAGATCCTAGGGTGGTTCAGGCAGGTAAAGCACGTCACCTACTAATTGGAATCAGTGGTTCAAATCCCGCCCTGCTCCATCTTGGGCAAGACCAACCTCATGATGCATCTGGAGTGCTAATGTTAGACACAAGCACCAGCCATAGAAAGAAGTGTCTGCACCAATTTGCTTGGCGACGAGGCTTGGTAAAGAGGAAGTGAGGGCAGCTATGAAGAGGATGAAGACTGAAAAGGCAGCTGGACCAGATGGCATACCTGTGGAGGTATGGAGATGGCTGGGAGAGGGGACGGTGGACTTTTTGACTAGACTGTGAAGTACAGTCATGGTAAATGGACTGGTTCTTATACTGTGCTTTTCTACTCTGAGCACTCACAGTGCTTTACACAAAATGCCTCATTCACCCACATTCATACAAGCACTTCTTTCTATGGCTAAGTGCTTTCTGTCTAACATTCACACTCCAGATGCATCATAGAGCAACTTGAGGTTCAGTATCTTGCCCGAAGGCATGCAGACTGGAGCAGGCAGGGATTGAACCACTGATTCCAATTAGTAGGTGACCTGCTTTACCTCCTGAACTACAACCAGCCCGGGCTAGGATCTCAAAATGAGAGTGAGATGATGCCTGAGGAATGGAGAATAGGTGTTGATCTTCAAGAACAAGGGTGCAGAGCTGTAGGAGCTACACAGGGATGAAGCTGATGAGCCACACCATCAAGATCTGGGAAAGAGCTGTTGAAGCTGGGTTAAGAAGAGAGGTGACAATCAGTGAGCAGCAGGATGGTTCCATGCTGAATAAGAGCACTAATGATGTGATGTTAGCTTTGAGAGTGTTGATGGAGAAGATCAGAGAAGGTCGGAAGGAGCTTCACTGTGTCTTTGTGGGTCCAGAGAAAGCAGATGATGGGGTGCTGAGAGAGGAACTGTGGGACTGCATGAGGAAGTCAGGAGTGGCAGAGAAGGGTGTGAGGGTGGTGTAGGACATGTATGAGGACAGAGACAGTGGTGAGGTGTGCAGGAGTGACAGGTGGGTTTAAGATGGAGCTGGGGTTACATCAGGGATCAGCTCTGAGCTCCTTTGTGTTTGCAGTGGTGACAGACAGGCTGACAGATGAGGGCAGGAGCAGTCTCTGTGGGCAACAGATGACACTGTGATCTGTAGTGAGAGAAGGGAGCAGGTGGGAGGAGAGCCTGGAGAGGTGGAGGTATGCTCTGGAGAGAAGAGGAATGAAAGTCGGAAGAAGCGAGACAGATCCATGTGTGTGAATGAGAGGGAGACGGGTGGAAAGGTGAAGCTGCAAGGAGCAGAGGGAGTGAAGGTGGATGAGTTTAAATACCTGGGGTCAGCCATCCAGAGAGAGGTGAAGAAGAGAGTGCAGCAGGGTGGAGTGGGTGGAGACGAGTGTCAGGGGTGATCTGTGACAGAAGGAGAGCAGCCAGAGTGAAAGCGAAGGTTTAAAGATGGCAGTGAGAGCTGCTGTGAGGGTTTGGAGACGGTGGCTCTGACACAAAGATGTCTGCCTGTAGAGACCAGAGCGTGAGCAGGACGGACAGGATGAGAAATGAGTCCATCTGAGGGACAGCTCAAGGTGAGTGGTATGGACATATGCAGAAGAGGGATAGTGGATTTATCAAACAAAGGATGTTGAAGATGGAACTGCCAATCAGGACAAAAAGAGAAAGACCTCAGAGCGGGTGTATGGATAAAGTGAAGGAGAACATGCAGAGGGTTGGTGTGATAGAGGAGGATGCTGGCATAGGGTGAGATGGAGGCAGATGATGTGATGTGGCGCACGTATAAATGCGGGCAGCCACTTGTGTGGGCGTCCTTGTAGGCTATAGAAGGATTCAAAGCCGAAGTCTAAACTAGGCTTAAGGCAATAGTGCTAATCACCATACACCTGTGCTGCTGTGTATATGAAACGACTTCTACTACCACAATGGGCCACCCTAGCAGCTCCACTCCCCGCTATGTTTTGATTTTGGCAGTTTTACGCCAGATGCCCTTCCTGACACAATCCCAAATGAGATTTGTGTGCACAGATGGAACTGAACCAGCAGCCTTTCACCACGTATATATGTTAACCACTAGACCATTGAAGGCCCAAAATAATCAATTATAAACAAGAAAACTAAAACATGTAGTAAAATACTGTTACTACAGCTACCTATAATAATAATTTAATATTTTATTTTTACAGCAAAAAAACAAACCAAACATTTTGCAGCAGGATTCATAGGATTCTATCGCCCTATGACAGCTGGGATAGGCTCCAGCCCCCACAACCCTTAACAGCATACGTGGAAGAGACTGGATGGATGGATGGACGGATGGATGGTGGATGGATGGATGGATGGATGGATGGACGGATGGATTCTATTGGCCACAATGTCAGTCAGCATGCTGGAACTCCTGACTGAGGTACTCAGTGCTCAGCAGTCATGGGTTGGATGATTCCAATTTACAATGTTGTCTTCCAGAAACACGTTACATAGCTTCGCTGATTGCACACTGACATTTTCAAATTGTCTGTTGGTCTAAAGATGCTGAACACACAATAGAAAATCCGCCCGACCTAAGAATTAAACACTCAGAACATTCATTGACAACTGTTTTATAATTGCCTGTCAGTGTGAGTCTGCCCAGACTGATTGATCAGTTATGATGCAGCTGATCCCTCTGGACTAATGTTACAGTTTTGGCTGTTGTTCAGACTCCATTTCACAAAGTGAATTGTGATCTGAACATAAAAGAAATGCATACACATAAATCCTGAACACACACATATACAGTGACACAGCTACTATTAATCACAAAACACAGCCATCATGCCAAGACATAAAGACATCAGATCCTTGGAAAGATGCCCAGTCTCTGCATTTTTTTGAAAGGACAACCTGCCTGGATCTGCTCCCACTTTGCTTCCCCTCCCCATCCAGAGTCTTATCTTGAACATACTGGCGTAAAAAAAAAAAAAATGGTGGTTGGGCGGTGAGGTCGGGGTGCGGGGGGTATGACGGGGTTGATTCACTCTGGAAAGGCTTGAATGAATGAGCAACAGATTTCTTTTGGAGGGAAAAGTGTCAGAAAAGCTCAGAGGACACTTTGCTTTCATTTGACTGGGAGTTTTAGTTTTTCATTCTGCAGCAGCGAAATGACGGAGAAGTGGGTTCACCTAATCACCTCCATGTGCATCAAATTAACCCTCCTCCCTCAATTCTGCCTCCACAGGAATGAGTTCCTGGGGAGGGAGGGGGGACTGTTGACCTCTCCACCTTCTCAGGGTGAGAAAAAGGAGGGATTTTCCTTTTTTTCTGTCTCCTTTCGTCTCTTTCATCACCTTGGCTGTAATTAGCCTGAGCTGAGATTTTTTTCCCTTTTGTCGGCTCCCTGAAAGGTGGATAAGCGTCCTTTGTGCCTCCTCACACCTTTTATATTTCCTTTTAACAAGCTTTTTCTTTTTCAGAGAAGAAACTCCAAGCCAGTTGCTGTCTCAGAGGGAGGCTGATAACCAAGAGGGAGTTTCTACTTCTCTCTTTTGCTGGCGTCTTTATCTCCCAGGACACAATTAGCTGCTCTATCGCTCATCTCCATGCTGCTCCATGCTTCTCTCCTTTCCTCTCTTTTTCTTTTTTTTGAATTTATAAGCCACCATTCCTTTGTCGCAGCTCACTCTTAAAAAGTTAAAAGCAGTTTTGGTCGGCTGTAGAGGAAACACAACTCTGTGTGAACAGATAAAACGCTCTCCAACTGCTTTGTTCAAAACAGAAACAGCAGCATCCTGAATTTTATCCATAAAAAAATTATGCCACAAAAGGACAAAGACAAAAGTTAGCTGTTATTTATAATTTGTTCTCAAGTTTTAAGCTTCTGTCTGTGAGTGCATATATATATATATATATATATATATATATATATATATATTTCAACAGGTTGAGGTTGGACTGGACCTCCGGTGCTCCTCCTGACACAGCACCAATCCCAACAGCTCCTCCTGACACAGCACCAATCCCAACAGCTCCTCAACAATCACTCCACCCCCACCCCACTTAATGCTGCCCCCCCCCAAAAAAAATGGCAGGCTGGACTGGAGGACCAGCAGTGATGCTGTGTACAAGAAGGGGATGAGAAGACTCTGATCCTTTAATGTATGCACCAAGACGTTGGAGATCTACCAGTCTGTGGTAGTGAGTGCCATCCACTTTGCTGTTGTCCACTCAGGTGGCTGCGGGGTGGGTGGGGAGGCTGGAACCAAAATGCATTTACTGATAGAATGCTGTAGAAATGAGTAACCATGAAACGACTTATTATTTTGTACTTTCTGTTCCCATGTCTCAAAGTCAGTTGTTTGAGAATGTTTTTTTTTTGGTTAGATGCCTGAAATAAAGTCTGTGTGTAACACAGACTTCAGGTATTTAATGTTGTTCTGCTCCATTGTTTCCAGCTTTCTTTCTGAAGCCCTTAGCAACAGCAGAACTGCAAAAATCTCCAGAAGTGGATTTTGCTTGATCAGGTAAGTGATTTTCTGATATGTTCAGTGTATGATAGTAACAACGAGTGTATGAAGCTAGAGAGCAAGGCAGTCAAAATCTATACTACCCAAAATGTAGGTCAAAAAGAGTTATCCAAATGCTGGATCTACATATGCTGACACTGTGTCGGTGTATGCTGAGCCACAGCTGAACTCTGCCCATCATTCAGATGGCTCGTGTGCTAATGATTTATTGCCAAAACTATTTCCCGTTATGTATTACTACTATTACAATTACAAAAGCAGCACATGTGGAGTTATGCATATTGAGTTCACAGAACACTGAGCATTCTTTGTCCCTGTATGGAACTGTAGTAGTCTAAAGTGCATACAGTAAGATTCAGGAGGGATTTTCAGACTGCAGAGGAGTGGATCAACTTGCTCCCTTTGTGGAGGTAAGCAGGTATACAGTGAGTGAATAGGCAGCATATGTGGGTTGGCACCACCATCCCTGCATCACCAGCAATCAGTGATGTGTGGATAGACCTGGAAAAGCAGTCAGCTATCATACTGATCTTGATCCTCTTCCAGAAGAGCTGGGAAGCTCCTACTACCACCTCCAATGATCAGTGCAGTTTGCGGTGGAGATGAAGAACCAGTTGGTAAGATGACAAGGTGGAGGCAGAGAAGAATTTGGAAAAAGCTTAGAAAATATATACTGTGACAGGAATTTTCTCTTTTTGTTTTCATATTTTTATACTTGTCAAAAAACAATCCCACAACCTCATTTTAAAAGTTTGCACCAAAATAATTCTCCTTCCATGAGGAACGCCCACTTCTGCATGCAGAAAGAGTTTTAATTACACAGTTTTTCCACATCTGATTCATTTTTTGTTGTTTGATTATGCATTCTGGCTGTTTGTGTCCTTCTGTCTTTTGCTTGTTTTTCCAAGTTTACCGTTTGTTCCCAGCTCAAGATTTGAAAATGAGATATTTTGATAGCAGAGTAATGTGCATGATCTTTGGCCTCTCTGTTTATTCTGTTTCATCTTTTCTTTAACGATGTAAACAAACATTCAGCCTGATGCTCTTCACTCCGTCTGCAGCCTGAGTGTAAAGCGGCAATTAAAACTAAAGCCATGAAGTTGAACCCAGGTCCACACAGATTAAGACAACATGATGAGCCTGAATGTGCATTCGGAAACATCAATAATATATTAAACTGTTAGCAGAGTAGTCAGCAAATGAAAGTAGCTGCAAAAACTGTTTTAACTATCTTTTAACAAGCGTCGTCTCCTGTGGATTTGCTCAACCAAGACTAATTTGCAATATAGATTTGATGCCCACAATTTAATGCAGAAGCTTCAAATGTGAAGTTCATGCAAATCAGTGAACACCCAAATCATCTTATACCTCTACTAATTTTTTGCAAGGATGTGGGATATTTTTGCATGTATGAGGCCCTTTATTGATTTTATTTTTTCCATCATTATTTTTTTAATAATTAAGTGTGACAACATTTGCATTTTTTGTTTGCTTTTTTTAAGCCAAAAAGGCAGCTTGCAATTCAGAAGTGTAACAGAATCTTTTGTGCTTAAAGCAGGCATTTGGACTTCAAGGCAATACTCACCAGTAGTGAAAAAAAACTTAGTAAAAATGGATTTTATTTGCTCCAAGTTCAAAGCAGCAGGCAGCCAGCAGAGGCAAACAAATTCAAAATTAGAGACTGGAACTATGAAGTTAAGGAGCCACAGTAGACAGCATGGGAATACTAAGAGACTAATAGATAAATGAGGAGCAGGTGTGCAGGGGAAAATCGGGGCTGTGTTCAGACCCCATAAAAATGGTGGTGCTTTGAACACCCTGTTGTCTTATTTAAGTGTTGCACATAAAGCAGCTGGTTCATTGTGTGCCCTGCCTTGCCGATACAGTGGGATTTAAACAGGCCTCTGCTGTCGGGATGATGCCTCTGACAAACCCACAAAACCACCAAGGGTGAGAAAACATTTTCAAGCAAAAGGTGAGCAACATTGCTATGGATGTAACCACAGCAAAGTATTGTTTAGCCTCAAAATATAGCAGGGAGTGATGCTATTTGAATACTTTTGATTGAGTTCTGCTGTTTGGCCCATTCTAGCATGACCCAGTAACAGCAGAGCTCCGTCCTTCCATATTTATCGATCCAAATCTGCTGGCTTCACTACACTTATGGACTCGTGAGCTCAATCCCCATCTCACTAATCGGTGAACCCTCACAGACTCAAAAGACATGATGTGGTGTGGGAGAGGCTGCCAGGACTCAAAGGTATGAAAGGAAACTGGACAGCACTTTGTGATATGACACATCACTGCGACGATACCATAACAGGTTGTACTAAAGTGCTTTGTTACTTGGTACCACACTTTGAACTCTGTGTAAGTTCTGGCACAGAAATTTGCATTTCGTTTTACTCAGCACTCAAACTGTCCTTTCAGTCAGCATTTGATCTAACCTACAACTTTGATTTTATCAGGACTGTTTTATGCCCTGTGTTGAACTACTTTCATGCATAAACTGAAGCTACAATCCATTCGCCTATTTTCTTAACTGCTTGTCTGAAAACGGTCTATTATGGTTGACACCTTGCTACATGGTTCTCTGTTGGAGCTGCTCAGAGAGCTAGCTTGGTTAGATGCTCACTATTAGGCCTGAATTAGTCTTCTGTGCTGGGTCTTTGTGGGGGCTACGTACGCAAGTGACTGACGTGTGTTACTTACCTTGGAATTTGTGAGTGCTTCTGTTGATGCTTTGATTATTATTCCTGATTGTTATTCTCTCACTGATAAAATCAAGAACTGCAGTGAAAAGTAGTCGGAAATTCACAAGAGGACTAAACTGTGCTGAACACCCAACGTGTAGTTACATTTCTTGAGAGGTGCAGGCCAGGTTAGGTTGTAGGTTTAGAGGGGTTTCTGTAGTGGCCTTGTGCGCTTCTCAGCTGGACTCTGAGGTTGGCGGTTCTCCCCTTGAGAAGTGTTCCACACATTTTGTCATCTTCCACAGCAAGACACTCTGTCTTGCTATCCTACTCAAAGAAACCCTGTATGGGACTCTGCCGCTTTCTCACAACTTTTACTGCTGCCATTATTTTGCGGTGAGCAGACACACACACACACACACAAGATAAAACACAGGTGTGATCTTTCATGTCTTGAGTCTGAAGGTGCAGACGTGAATCTTGCCTCCATGTCACAGGAATGCCTCTGAGTTCCCTCGGTGTACTACAGATGTGGTCAGTCTCCAGGTGGGGCAACAGGGCGCCTTCCACAAACTGGCATTAGCTCCTATGTATTTTTAATGGATTAATTCTAAGTTTAAGAGAATGCATCGATTTGGAAGAGGTAATTAGAAACGAATTAATATATATTTATGTATACCTTTTTTTTCTCTTTTTTTTAAATCAAATAACCTTAAAAATGACTGACTCTACCTTTAAAGAATATATTGGATTTTTGTATGGGGGAAAAGGTATTTTCTTCATGTGTGCTCTAATCTGCTTTATTATATCTACACTTGCATGTAGAAGATGCAGTGTAATTAAAGAAAAAGTTCAAATGGGAAAACATCCTGATAAAGTCCTTCAGTAATTACAAATAGCAGCTGCCAGTCTTCAATTAAATTTTCTACCCTGAAAAATTGATTTTTTTTCCTCCAGAATCTGCAGCTCCAGCCTTTAGCATTCAATTTTGAAAGGAAGCATTTACAATACAGAGCAAAGCAATGACACTGATTTAAAAAATTTTAATACTATCAGTATCTATATGTAATGAAACAACAGTCACGCTTTTTCTGTCTTAGATATGGTCTATTGATGACATATTTTCAAAAACATGTAAAACACTGCAGAAGAACCCGCTACAGGAATATTTTGTATGTTCAAAGAACCCTGAACAAGTCCCCATCTGATTTTAAAACTGATTCAACAAAGTCTGACAACCTCGTCATCATTAGTCACGCTCTCCAAAACCACTCCGTGCTTTTCATGCTTCAGTGGAGACTCCTCTGATTGTGGATTTGCTTGTTAAAAGTTCTGTCAAAATAGATGTTGCCATTTTCTAATCCC
Organism: Pterophyllum scalare; assembly: GCA_024447675.2. Lineage (NCBI taxonomy): Eukaryota > Metazoa > Chordata > Actinopteri > Cichliformes > Cichlidae > Pterophyllum > Pterophyllum scalare. Next base: position 142,618 of record JAMQGT020000487.1, on the reverse strand, counting down.
TGCTCTCTCACGGTTAGCAGCCAGTATCTGATGATAGCAGAGCTGGTCATACATGGGCAACCAGGCAGCATGAATCCCATCTTACATTAATGAACATGAGCCTGAAAATTCAAATCATGCTTCACGTGGGACTTGTTGCAGAGATGAGCTCCAGGTTGGAATTTTAACTCTGTTGGTCACTCATTAAACAGACAACAGGCTTTTCTTCTGGTCAATTTGTAAATCCACAGGAGCTCAGGAATCAATAAAGATCTCCTAATTCTGATCTCTCCCTGTCCACCACCCCCTGAAATCCAGGCTGCATAACCACAGAAATACTGGCTAAAATCCGGCTGCATGCATTCATGATGTTTGGATTAAAGTGTTGTCAGGAGTGAGACTTTGCAACAGTTGCTGTCTAATCCTTTGCCGAGCACACTTAATTTGTAAAACACCTTTAAGGATTAAAATAAAGCCTTTCGCAACACTTCCCAATTTTCTGGGTTGCCAGTCCTGCCACTAAAATAAATAAATAAATACATGAATATGTGTGTGTGTTTAATTACAAATACATTTATGAAACACTAAACTGAGAAACCGTCACTTTGAGCACATTTCTTTTTGGCTTTTTTTCCTGCTTGTTTTGCAGGTGTAACTCACTTTTCAACCTGAAGGGAGTTGGATGAAGACTCCGATGCATCCATGCTTATGTGGTCTAACAGTCTTTCAGAGCCACGCACCTCTCTAGTGGTGAAAAAGGATGAATGAGACATGTTTTCATAGATTTCTGCTCCCAGAGTTTATTTAGCTGAGAATTATTGTCTGATTTGAATGCCTCCTTGCTCTCTGTGTGATTTAAAGAGCTTGCTCCCTGCTGCAGACTTTGATTCTATTCTCCTTAAACACAGCAGGACCCTGCTGCTCATTCTTCAATTGTAGCTCAGCAGATATGATTAACACATAGTAGACAGGACCGGGGCTACCTGTCTCTGTATGTCTATGAGACTTGGTTGAATGACTATACCTCCTGTGGATTAGGAAAGCCAAGTTTTTAGCCCACTGGGTGTCTTGCACATTGAAACTAGCACAAGAAAAGGAGAATCCAGAAATTAAACCACTAATCCTGCACTTTGTTCTCCGAGTACAACTATGATCCCAGTTATAATTATAATTATACTGGCAATAAGTGGGCTACTGGAACAAGTATACGGCATAAGTGGACATGAGGTGAATGCTACTACACACTTAACCCCAGTGAAAGGGGTTACATGAAGCAGATGTGGGACCTATGGTTTCTTTGACACCCACACCCTCAGAGTCCTGCGAACTTGAGGGTCCTGCGCAGTATCTTAGCTGTTCCCAGGACTGCACTCTTCTGGACAGAGATCTCTGATGTCATTCCTGGAATCTGCTGGAGCCACTCTCCCAGTTTGCGGGTCACTGCCCCGAGTGTTCCGATTAAGGGGACCACTGTTACCATCAGCTTCCACAGCCTCTCTAGCTCTTCTCTGAGCCCTTCCCAGGCACCTCAACTCCCGTTCACAGCTTACTTCAGGTGACCTCAATAAGTCACATGATAGAGTGGGGCAAGGTCTCACAGTGGTTTTACCTGAAGCCCCTGGTGGTAATGACCCATGCCTTTTCACATCTTGGCCCATGCCATGATGCATATGATTTATAGTTGGTCAACGACCAACTCCAAAGGGGACAGCCCCCACTAGTACCTGCTCAAAAGAGGTTAAATGTATTAAAAAATAAATGAATTAATAAAGTTGTCTTTTTTTCAAGCTCTTGAGATCAGAAGAGAGATATGTGAGTAAATCTTGTAGACAGCCAGGTTTTCATCCTTTGTTTGTATGCATGGTATGAAGCACTTCTACATTTTTCAGGCGCAAAAATGTTGGTAAATCATAGATTTGTGTGAATTGTTCATACAAATGATTTTTGGACAGACGAGTGAATGACTTTGTGAATGAGGTCCATGAGTCTACAACTCACAAGCCTGCACTCTTAAAGGAAACTACATTTTTTAAATGAAATACTTACATAAGTGCATGGAGGCCCATCTTCTGCAACCACTGCTCCGGGGTTCCAGTTACACATTGCGTTAGTCAGTGCCAGGGTATCATGTTACAATGCTAGTCATTAAAGCAAACAAACAAATCGATGTAATCACTTTTGACCAAAATTGGGGATGTTTTAAAACGTCTCAAACTTCAGAAACTATTTATTATTTAATGACAATGGAAACAAAACAAAAACTGTTGATTTTTATATATATATATATATATATATATATATATATATATATATATATATATATATATATATATATATATATTACTGTCATTATATGATTCTCAGGAAAATAATTCTTTTGATCAGCCCTATTTTTTTATTTTCCTGAGTGTACAGGAACAAAATGTCGCCTCCCTCCAGGCTCGTCTGAGTGAATGTGCCGAGGTCTGACTTACAGCAGGTGCACTGTGGGTTTGACTCAACAGAGAGGCAGTTTGTTATTATTTTTATTTAGTGTAAAAAAAAAAATCAAGCCAGCACAGTAACAACAGCCTGAGGGTGTCACACCCGATAGAATAGTGGGGATGGAAAACTTTTTTGTTTTGTTTTCCAGGGAGGGGCGTTAGTGGTGTGATTGATTTCTACAACGTTTGAGGGGGCTCCTTCTATTACAGAGACTGAGAAGAATCTGCACCCCTGTTATGAGTAATAAAGTATGTCTCTCTCTATATAAATGATCTTATGACCAGCTGTTTTCCTGCCTGTATGTGTATTCTGGTGTTCACATATCACAAGAAAATCCATCACACTGTAGCGTGATATGAAACTATAGAATTTTTTTAAAAAGCCAGGAATAAAATAAGCTGATGTTCTTGTAAAACCATCACCAAGAAGTCATGTACACACACTGTGACATGATGGTGGTAGCTTTACTACAAGTACAACCATAATTGTTACATAAGATACAAATGATCCTATACTGCCTGAGTGCTGTCACAAAACTCAGGAATCATTAGGTTCAAGTTTAACACTTGACCTGTTATTAAACCCAAAAATGTCTGATTTTATGAACTTTATGAAATTAACTAAATGCATCGGTAACATGTTCATCTGTGTGATGACAGACTGAATCAGTGACTGAGGAGTTCAACCATAAAAAAAGATCTGAATTTGAAGCATCATTACTGTTGTCTAATTAAGGTGACTTATAGTGGAAAAGGTAGTAACCGGAAAAGAATAAAATGTCCATCCTATTCTCATACAAGCTGGCCTTATTTCACGGCCCGCAATGGGAACACACTGGGTGGACTTTATTAGGTCTCTGATTGTCTGAAAAAGGCATTATGACAAAGGTAGCAAATGTTCTCAAATTACAAGGAAAATGGTCTCCAGTCTTCAAAAAGAAAACAGATACTGTTGAAATTCAGTGAAAAAAAAGGAAATCCTGTTTTATTCCAGTGCAAACATGTCAGTCACAAATATATATATATATATATATATATATATATATATATATATATATATATATATATATATATATATATATATATATATATGGTATATTACTTGGCAGTGACACTTGCACAGAGAAGCATGTCATACACTGCCCTGTAAAATCACTGTAGTCTACCAGGCCTACTAGTGCACGCTGCTAAACATGGGACTAATAAAAACACATAAAAAAAGCAATGGTGACACTCATTCAATTAAAATATTAGTGTGCTTATATATTATTTCTCAACACAATAATGGGTTATTCATACACGAGTCAGCATGACATACAAAGAGTTAATAATTTTATGACCTTGACTTTTGATCTCCAGGAGCTGACCTCTCCATAATGTCCTGATATGGAGAATAATCATGGGAGGTTTCATCAATGTCCTTTGAACCATTTCACAGATATGAGGCGGATATGAAATAAACTTAACAAAAAACAAAAATTTAACCATATGCCCATGACCACTGGCCTTGACCCCAGTGACCCCCCCCCCCACATACAATCCCAACCTTGCTTTGGTCATAATCCTGAAATTTGGTAAGTAGGCCCAACAGTTCTTGAGTTATTGAGCGGACACTTCACTGGATGCCGCCCTCCTACCACGGGTGAACACATAATAGTTTTTTACTACTAATGCGACATAAAGTTTTTTGTAATCAGTTTTTTCTATAACTGTTTCAAAGAAGCAATTCTGTGGAAAATAGTGAGCTCATTGAACTTTAGTCAACTTTGAGTCACAGTAGTTGCCTTTACCATAACAAGTACGAGGTTTTGGCAGGACTGGGACAGCTACTACTGCTACCACCATATTGTTGCAGAAGCAGCTGGAAGTACTGCACCCACTGTCCTCCTGTGATTAGCAGTACTGTTTCTGAAACATGTCATCTCAGTGAAATCTAACCTCTCAGCCTGAGATCTGGGCTCTTACTCGTCATTTCATCATTGGATGGTAAATTATACCAGCTGAGGGGAGCTTAGCATCCTGGGAGGATAGGCCAGCGTTTTGCCAATCTGTTGCCGTGGTGACGGATGGGATGGCCACGATTCCCTCTCTCCTTCTCTTTCTCTTTATCGTTTCCCTCGTTTCCCCGTCCCAGCGTTGTGTTCGTTGCATACTTGTTTCTGTGGCTCTTCCTCCGTTGCTCCTGTTGACAAAGGCCTGCACCCTTTTTGCATCCCCTGCCCTCCAGATTTCATTCCTCTCTTCTCTCTCCTCTTTCTCCATCTTGCCCTGCTCTACCTCACTGATGGCTAGAGCTTAGAGTGTATTCACCAGAGAGATGAAGCAACAGCTTTCCACTGCCCCCCAACCCACCCCCACCCCTCATCCCACTATCCCTCCATCCGTCGTCTCTAAACCCCACAGACACATTAATCCTTTGCTCAGGCTCAGTTTACAGACACAATAGGCCTCAAAGAATTGGACTTGAGATAATTGTGTTGCTATCCCATTTCATCTGGAATGGAATCGGGTGGCTCTTGCCACAAAGCTCTGGGTGCCCAGCACACACACACACACACACACACACACACACACACACACACCTACACACAGACACAGATGGAGTAGGTTTTGTTGGCGAGTGCAGTGCTGTAATTATTTCCCCCTTTATTCATAATCATCATCATGAAAATTCACCACCACAGGCTCGAGTCTACATTCCCGGCCCTGCCGTGTCTGTTTGATGTGTTGTCATGACGATATGGTGGCAATATGGTGCCTGCCCTGTGTCCACGTTGCTGCGCGGGACTGTGGGTAATTAACGGTCTCGCCAATATGGACGAACACCTGCTCTGGCAGGCCCTGCCGGTCATCTGGGTTGGCAACCCCCCCCCCCGACCTCTCAACAAACACCAGGAGGGTGGAAACAGTTGGGTGGAAACTCGTTAAAGTAGGAGGATGTTTGTGTTGGAAGTGAGAACAGGTGGATACTGTCAGGTGCTGCATCAGTGGAAGGTAGATTGATGATCTCTCTGACTCTTTCCCAAATGCAGCTGACTATAAGCTCACATCACAGAAGAGGAAAGACTGTATTTGCTTTGGAAATTAAGAAGTGAAAAATTACGGGCAGGCTAAACTCTGCTTTTAAATTTTCCATCAGTTGTTGGAACTTTGCTGCAGGTATTTGCTCCCATTCAGCCATGAGAGCAGTAGCAAGATTAAGCACTAATGATAAGGGTGATTAGGTTTAGCTCCCAGTAACATTCCAGTCCATCCCAAAGGTTCTGAATGGGGTTGAGATCAGAGCTACAAGTTCTTCTACTACAACGTGGTAAACTATGACATGTTGATACAGGAAAAGGACATTGGATTAAAAGTTGGAAGAACCCATAGAGATTATAGTCATCAGACATGAGGACCATAAATGAGTCATAAGGGAAAACAACAGATGCATGAGTTTAACAGTTTCTCTAATGTTCAGTAATTTCGATTCATAGGCAGAACAAAGCACTCTTCCATGCACAACATGGAGAGCTTGAAGAGCAATAATGTTTTCATTCATTTCATAAAACCTGATGTGTTCAGTGTTTTGTCATTAATTTTGCAAACAAAAATAGGAACCACAATTGATACCCATGCGTGACAACATGCAAGCAGTTTGCACCAAATATTGTTTGAATATGTGCAATCATATTGTGTATTTGGACATTTAGATGAATGAAATGTAACTGCATTTTTACAGTGCTTTCCTAGTCTGACCACTTCCTGGTCTGCTTTAGAGTATGAGCCACATTTAACTGTAGATTCATGCAGGGGACAAATCAATGGACAGTTAACCACCAACCCCCTGTCCTACCAAAATAACATGCAGTGTCTGAATCTGAGAGAATAACAAGGTGCTAATAGAGTCAACTAATCTGACAACTACAAAGAAAATATTTGTATATCATCCTGAAATGAAATAACTGAAAAGGTGCAGTGTTTTTTTGTTTTTTTTGAAGCCATGGCATTGCTACCAAAAACTTTTAAATCACCTTTTTAGATCTAAAGTGGGAATTTTACCATCAAACAAAAGCACAGGGTCTACCAAATAGACCCTGTGCTCCTTTGAAAAATTAAATCATAGGTTGTTTGTGCAGGCACGTTTTTTACGACGAGTACGTATATCTTAAAATTATGCTTCCTCCAGTGGTTGCACACAAGAAGGCATGTGGAGAAATACTTAAATATGGATTTTCTCAGATTTCTGAAAAGTCTGTGGGGACTAAATGGCATCAGATGCTACAGGAAAAGCTCACACATTAAACTCACAGGTTTCTCTACTCGAACACTCAAATCGCTTTATACAACATCCGTTCATACAAGCTCTTCAGCATCTTCCCCAAGGATACTTTGGCATGCAGACCGGAGCAGCAAGGAATCAAACTTCCAACTCTTCAAGTAGCAGGTGACCTGCTCTACCTCATGAGCCAAGCCACATTACACACTCACCTGACAGGTGAGATGTTATTTTTAAAAGGGGCCTGCAGTTGTACCATGTCACCAGGTCTGCTGCCACCTGTAGGGGTGCTCATTTTGGAAACACTCATATGGATCATATAAGCAGAAATGACTGATGTTGTTCAGCCTGGAGGACACGTTGACCATATAAGATGTGAACTTTTCTTTTTGTCTCTGTGGGTTGTTGCTGTTGCTATTTACAGCTTCACACTGTTCAGACGCTACGTGCATGCCTTAATTCTGATGAAGGTTGGAAATATGTTGAGGAATCGATTTTCACATCCTTCACAAAATCTGAGACATTGTCAATCACCACAAAGTAAACGCTGGCTCATAATTACTGAAGCAGTGAAGTGCACAGTGCTGTGCACACAGTGTACAAACAGTTCTTCCTCTCAGCCTACATACTTCCCACCCTTTGTCCCATTCTCTTTTGTTCAGCATTTGATCTGCTGATTACATAATTGTCATTGTATAATCATCTTTTTATTTAAAAGAAAAAACAAAAAAACTGACCTGCTTAATCAGGGCTGTTTCAGCGTCAGCCTCTATCAGGCGTTGCAGAAGCAAAAGAAGCATCATAAAGCTCAAACTGTTATTTACTGCCACAGGTTAACAGAATTCGAGAATAGTCTTTATTCTTTATTTACAGAAATAAAGATATAGAGCAATGACAAGAAAGAAAAGTGAGATCAGATATTCCACAGAGGCTATGACCTCAGGAGAACTGAAGAGTGTACCCAACCAGTGCTTAAGTGTGTAAAGCAGGTAATCATTTAACTGTAATCTGAGAGACAAAATTGAGATAAAAATTAAAAATAATTATCCAAAAACAAACAAAGGGCTCTTCTGCTCCACGTGGTGCTAAAAAGAGCACTGAACACATTTGGAGTTGCAGCCGCTCGCTCTGCTGGACAAACGGACTCCACCAGTTTTTACAAAAATGACAAAAAAGCTTCAGTTTGTCATTTGTTTGAATCCCACAAAATGAATTTCTTTGAAACCACAGTGAGACTGGTTACATCCTAAACACAAATGCGTTGATCCAACAAAGATAAAGAAATAAATCCTCTGTTTTATTGATGTCACATACTCATTGTTTTTCCTCTTTCATTTTAATTTTAGCTCTTATGGCTAAAATGTTTCATTTCTCTCTGTTGTCCCGGTGTCTTATCTCCTCATGGTTTTTTTTTTGAATATGTTTGGTTACAAACAGAACCATTAAAAGCTGATTGAAAAGTTTGAGTCTGTCAGTCTCCCCGTTCAGCCGAGCGATCTGTGCGACATTTCCGGTAGGACCGCTGCTTCGCTGTCCGCGCTCACTCACTCACCTTTTGTGCTTAGCAGCAGCAGCTAGTCAGAAGACTCATATGATCCAGGTAATGGATGCTTTGGATTTCTGATACATATTTCAGTAGGAAGATTTGACTCATTAACCCGGGCAATTTGGGAGCCTGCCAGCACTAATTTGTATGAGAATGAATCATTTGGAATGTAATAAAAATCTATATATGTGGGGGAAGGTATGCATGCTCATACTGCATCAAAGTGTAGGATTTTCATTATAAATGCTCCTTTCCGGGCGCAGTTATCTGTCCAACAGCTCCTCCAGTTAGGGAATGTCTCGTGCATTAAAAACAATTTCAAGCATTATGTGGCTTGGCTGCATTATCATGAAATTTGATGCCATGTAACGTAACAGGATTTTTCAACTGTTGTTGCTGTGTGCATACTACCAAAAGGTTTTTGTGTTTCTGTGTGTGGAGCGAAACTGTGGAACAGTTTGAGTTTGCAGCTGAAGCAGAGAGGCAGTTCAGAGAGAGGCATAAAGATGTGAGTTTCATGAAGTACAAAGAGTTAATATCTCTGTTTATTCAACTATTATTCCACGTTTATTCACATTTTTTAACATTCCCCTATTGGAGGCATTTGTCTTTAAGTGTGGACCTAAAATTATAGTGTTATAAAAAGTAAATATAATAATGTTTTGGATTATTCTGTGCAATTAGCAATGTGTTTATTGATATTTAAATCAGTAAGGGAGCTGGAGAAATACAAATTTACAATTTATAGAGAAGGGTTGGGATTAAATAAGAGTGCCGTTTTTGCACTTGTTTATGTAAACTAAATCAGCAAATATCATGTGATATTGTGCTTTGTTTTTGTGTAGTTCTCTAAATGAATTTCTGTATACTGTTTACATGTTCAAAATAAACTGATGGATTGATCAGTGCTGGCTGGCAGCTTCAGCGCTGGGCAATGAGTAATGTTGTACAGTAGCACTGAAACAAGCCTGAGTACAAGTGGAAATATATTTGTGTAAAGACTGCACTACAGACACGTTGTTGTGCTCTGAGGATCACTGTCCTGGCTGCAGGGTGCCAAAACTACACATTTAGTACTGATATAGTTATCAGTTGGGATGATGAAACGAGCCTATGCTGGATTCATTATTAGTCTGAGAAATCTTTACTTGTGATTTTTCATCTGTACAAAAGTGAACAGGTGTGTTTGTAACCAGTGTTGTATAACATACATTTTGATACCAGCAAGCAAATAAAAAAATAAGTCAGTAAATGATCCTCAGTCAGTTCAGATCTTCCCTTCCTCTAATATTTCCTCTATTCTTCCCTTTTTTCTGTGAGCTGCGATCTTTTGCTTTTTCATCTCTTCTTCCCTCTCTGTCTTATTTTTCTCCCCTCTCATTTCTTCTCCCACCTCAGTCCACGATGTCCCTGTCAGATCCTCCCTCCTTCATCCTGTAGGGGTCACTGTGGCTCTTTGTCAGCCCCCTCAGTGCAACTGCAGCCCCTGTAGTGAAACACCTCCCAGGCATCATTTTCTTGGTCAAAGTATAAAATGTTTTTTGTGCATAATGGAAGCTGGAGAATATTAACGGGGCAAATATCTGATTTCATGCAAAAGAAAATATCTGATGTACAGAAAGGAATATTAAACATGTCTCCTGGTATTGTAATGTTTTGTGTGATGTGGTGTTAAACAAAAAGAGCTTCTCACGCTCACACAGAGGGAGAAGAAGGGAGGGAGCAGAGCAGCTTTATGGCTTCTTCCAGCTTCAACACAAGGTTGAAGTTGAACATGTTAAAGGGTGAGTACATACAATTAATTTCAAAACCAAAAAAAACCACATTGATCCATGCATGAGGTTTGGTTTCAGGAATCTGTATATTTTTGCATCCATATTTGGCCATTATTTATAAAATAAAACTTTATTCTATCTCAGTTTCGCATGTTGGGAAACAAAAGACTCAGATTTGGATTTGTCACCATTAGGAATATATGACCAATCCTCTTTTAAATTACATTATCGCATCACTTTAAAATAAAATACAATTAAATATAAATAAATTAAACTTCATTTAAATAAATAAATAATCAGATAACCAAACTTTAAAATATTACTACTATTAAGAGTACAGTGGAACTGGTTGTATAAACATCCGTTCAATAAAGATGAATAAAGAAGATACCACAAGAGAGAGGACCACAGTCTGCCCTCAGATAGACACCATCTGGGACGAAGAAGAAAGGCAGACTGAAGATAACGTGTAGAGGGATGGTGCTGGCTAAGCTACAAGACATCGGGTCGCTCATGGGGACAGGAGCATGCAGGTGCAAGACACTGAGATCGGTGGAGGTTGAAAGTCACAGCTTTATGCCCCACATAGTTCAAGAAAAGACTTAAAAAAAAAAGATTATGAAACATTTTGATGCCCACCAGATCTACTCTGTGATGGTTGTTCAGCATTTTAAAGTAACATGCTTAAAGTGGTATCCAGAAGCTGTATGAAAATACACACACACACACACACACACACACATATATATATATATATATATATATATATATATATATATATATATATGTGTGTGTGTGTGTGTGTGTGTGTGTGTATTTATATATAAAAAACCCCATCAGAAGCAGGATTGGTGAGAGGCAGCCATCTGCTGTGAGCTGAGATGAAAGAGAAAAGGAGATAGGAAAGAGAGCAAAGCCTATCCATAGATTTTGCACTTTGTATGTTCTGTATGTAGTTTGTTTAGTCTTAGTTTACCAAAAACTAAGACTAAAAAGATCCCGGATTTCCTGTAATTCAAGCCTGTCAGTAAGTATTCATCCTTTCTTCATGTTTAAGTGAAGTCATTGCTTTCAAACTTGAAGTTACCTTCTCTAGAGGTAAGAGCAAAGAAAAACATGATACATGACCTTTCATTCATTTGTGCTCATGCTGACTTGTTACAAATACACCAAGAGGAGTCAGTTTGAACTAATAAGGATTCACAGGTTTACTGAAGCACATCAAGAAATTTATAACCACTTAAAGCAACAGGTTGTGCATTTAGAAGCAGCCGGAAAGACTGCTGCTGGAAACAGTATTATGAAGAGTTCAAAAAAGTAACAGTTATAAAGGCTCCAATGTATAAATGCATGAATCAGACTGGATGTTATTATTCAGCTAGTAGTCAAGCCAATGATAAATGAATTCAATTTAGTTTTATTTATGTGGCATAGGTTCAGAGTAGCAGTCATCTCAAGCTTACCTAGGAAGGCAAAGACAGAACAATATTAGCGTGAGAATCCCAACAATCAGTCGATCCCCTATAGGCAGCACTTTGTGGAGGTGGGGAGCAAGAGCTCCTTTAAAACAGTTGCCACAACACGTTACTCAGGTGGGGAGAAGGAGATGACAAGAAAGAGGACAGAAACTACAGGAGAGAGGACAGAACTAAATGCCATGAAATACCTCTACGTAAGCACATGTGGAGTGAAAATAGAGGAGTGGAGGAAAGATGTTTTGTGCATCAAACTAAGAGGTGTTCAGGGTCTCCTGATCCTGCTAACTATAAGTTTTATTCAAAAGCAAAGTTTCTTTCTTTCCAATCTTGAACTGATTGAGCTGAACTTGAGCTGAACATGAGTGAAAAATGTGTTGACACTACAGCTTTTAAGCCTAAATTTGATCAACAGCGGAGAGTTTGAAACATAAGGTCTGTGTTGCTGTAATATTATGGGATAGATAGAAACAGTGTGGTTGATATGTTTCATTTCTCAGTGAGGGTCAAATAACCATAACACTAGAGACCATTTTATATATATCAATAGGTCATTTCCTCCTTCATAACAACTGTACTATTGTTTTAAAGATGAAACCTGGTTTGAATATGATAAAGCTTACAGTTTGCATTATTAGGGGCGTGGCTGTGTTGACTTACTGGAATTAGCTGAGGTAAAGCCTAGCAGACAGCTGAAGGCTACAGCTGCTTTTCTCAGCTCCCACTTGCCACTGAAATGGACCTCTATATGCAGTTTATAGTGTTGGTGGCTTTTAAAGCATTTTCAGTTATCTTAATGTTGCCAACCAATAATCAAAAGGCCCTTCAAGTATGTCTGCGCTTCCAGTTTTATTGAGTGGAATTCTATTGTTTTATTAGCACTAATAGGCAGGTATGGGTATGGGTATAATAATCTAGCTGATAGGTTAGCACCCTCTCATCTCTTCATTTGATATGGTTGATGCCTCAAATCACGTCATCACAAACCAACAGATAACATCACTGTGGCAAAATTTTTATTTTTGTATTATTTATTTTTTACTTATTTTCACATACAATGGTTTTGATGACGTCATATGGATACAAAACAAACCCAGTTCATCAGATCTCCACTACTGTGATTAACTGTTGTTTTGAAGTGTTTGTGCTGTATTTGGTTTTCACAGATGTGGTGCTGTGTATTATGTCCAAACATCTCCACTTTGGTCTCATCTCACCAAGGGACATTGTCTTTTTAGAGAAAAGTCTTTTTCCTGCAGCTTTTCTGAATAGCCATAGATATGCAGTCTTTTTCTAATTGTACTGCCATGAACTTTAAACTTTAACATGCTAACTGAGGCCTGTAGAGTCTAAGATGTAACTCTTGGGTTTTTTGCAGTTTCTCTCAGTATTGCTAACCTTAAGTGAATTTGCTGGTATGTCCACTTGTTGGGAGACCATTGTATTGTCTTAACACACACCTGAATGCACCAGAGCAGCAAACTGCCAAAAATTATTTTTATATATTTTATTTATATAACACCAGATTACAATGAAGAGTCATCTCAAGGCACTTTATATTGTAAGGTAAAGACCCTACAATAATACACAGAAAACTTCAGCAATCAAACAACCCCCGGTGAGCAAGCACTTGGTGACAGTGGAAAGGAAAAACCTCCTTTTAACAGGAAGAAACCTCTGGCAAAACCTTCTACACTGCTCAAAAAAATAAAGGGAACACTTAAACAACACAATATAACTCCAAGTAAATCAAACTTCTGTGAAATTAAACTGTCCACTTAGGAAGCAACACTGATTGACAATCAATTTCACATGCTGTTGTGCAAATGGAATAGACAACAGGTGGAAATTATTGGCAATTAGCAAGACACACTCAATAAAGGAGTGGTTCTGCAGGTGGGGACCACAGACCACTTCTCAGTACCTTTGCTTTCTGGATGATGTTTTGGTCACTTTTGAATGTTGGTGGTGCTTTCACACTCGTGGTAGCATGAGCCGGACTCTACAACCCACACAAGTGACTCAGGTAGTGCAGCTCATCCATGATGGGACATCAATGCGAGCTGTGGCAAGAAGGTTTGCTGTGTCCGTCAGCGTAGTGTCCAGAGGCTGGAGACGCTACCAGGAGACAGGCCAGTACACCAGGAGACGTGGAGGAGGCCGTAGGAGGGCAACAACCCCGCAGCAGGACTGCTACCTCCGCCTTTGTGCAAGGAGGAACAGGAGGAGCACTGCCAGAGCCCTGCAAAATGACCTCCAGCAGGCCACAAATGTGCATGTGTCTGCACAAACGGTTAGAAACCGACTCCATGAGGATGGTATGAGGGCCTGACGTCCACAGATGGGGGTTGTGCTCACAGCCCAACACCGTGCAGGAGGCTTGGCATGCGCCACAGAACACCAGGATTGGCAAATTCACCACTGGCGCCCTGTGCTCTTCACAGATGAAAGCAGGTTCACACTGAGCACATGTGACAGACGTGACAGAGTCTGGAGACGCCGTGGAGAGCGATCTGCTGCCTGCAACATCCTTCAGCATGACCGGTTTGGCAGTGGGTCAGTAATGGTGTGGGGTGGCATTTCTTTGGAGGGCCACACAGCCCTCCATGTGCTCGCCAGAGGTAGAATGACTGCCATTAGGTACCGAGATGAGATCCTCAGACCCCTTGTGAGACCATATGCTGGTGCGGTTGGCCCTGGGTTCCTCCTAATGCAGGACAATATTAGACCTCATGTGGCTGGAGTGTGTCAGCAGTTCCTGCAAGATGAAGGCATTGAAGCTATGGACTGGCCCGCCCGTTCCCCAGACCTGAATCCGACTGAGCACATCTGGGACATCATGTCTCGCTCCATCCACCAACGTCACGTTGCACCACAGACTGTCCAGGAGTTGGCGGATGCTTTAGTCCAGGTCTGGGAGGAGATCCCTCAGGAGACCAGCCGCCACCTCATCAGGAGCATGCCCAGGCGTTGTAGGGAGGTCATACAGGCACGTGGAGCCCACACACAATACTGAGCCTCATTTTGACTTGTTTTAAGGACATTACATCAAAGTTGGATCAGCCTGTAGTGTGTTTTTAACCTTTAATTTTGTGTGTGACTCCAAATCCAGGCCTCCATTGGTTAATAAATTTGATTTCCATTGATGATTTTTGTGTGATTTTGCTGTCAGCACATTCAACTTTGTAATGAACAAAGTATTCAATGAGAATATTTCATTCATTCAGATCTAGGATGTGTTATTTGAGTGTTCCCTTTATTTTTTTGAGCAATGTATGTGAAAAAAATCAATTAAATTTTTGATTTAACATTGAGCCAATGAGGAGAAGTCACTATGGCTGAAATATGCTGTCTCTTTCTGTTCCCTGTCAGTACTCAAACTGCAGCATTTTGGATCAACTGAAGGCTTTTCCGGGAACTTTTAGGACAACCTGATAGCAGTGAATTACAGTAGTCTGGTCTAGAAGTAATAAATGCAGTTTTTCAGTATCACTCTAAGACAGGATGTTTTTATTTTTAGACATAATGCACAAATACAAGAAAGCAGTCCTACAAATTTGTTTAATATGTGGTCAAAAATGACTCAACGATTTCCCACAGTGTTTTGTGGACTCGGAGAAAGCATTCGACCACGTCCCTCAGGGTATCCTGTAGGGGGCTGTGGGGTGTCTGGCGAGATCTTGGTCCGTATTGCCAGCAATAAGTCGAGCTAGTTTCCCGTGGTTGTTCTCTTTTCTTCAGAATCTCTTCTCTGCTTTTTGTGGATGCTTTCTGCTTTCTGTTGGCTTCATCAGGTGGGGCCTCCAGCTCCTCCAGCCATGGTCCTGAGCCAGAAAAGCGTGGAGTGCCCACTCTGCCCCAGGTGGAGAAGTTTAAGTATATAGGGTACTTGTTCATGAGTGACGGGAGAAGGGAGCAGGAGATTGACAGATGGATTGAGGCTGTGTCTGCAAGGATGCGGACGCTGCACCGGTCTGTCGTAGTAAAGAGGGAGCTCTATGTGAAAGTGAAGCTGTTGATTTACATCTCTACCCTCACCTATGGTCATGAGCTTGGGGTAGTGACCAGAAGAAGGAGATCGCGAATACAAGTGGCAGATATGAGCTTATTCCGAAGGGTGGCTAGGGTGAAGAGAGCAGTCATTTGGGAAGGGCTCAACGTAGAGCTTCTGCTCCTCCACATCAAAAGGAGCCAGTTAAGGTGGTTTGGGCATCTGACTAGGATGCCTCCTAGGTGCCTCTTTGGTGAGAGGACACACCGTAGAGATCATATCTCTCGGCTGGCCAGGGAATGCCTTGGGGTCCCCCCTGATGAGCTTGAGGAGGTGGTTTTGGAGAGGGAGGTCTGGGCTTCTCTGTGTAGGCTGCTGCCCCTGCAACCTGGCCCCAGCTAAGTGGAGTATCTGGTTTGACCCCACGTTTCTAAGATTTGTAGGGCCAAGTACAGTAACCTCAGCTTTATCTGAATTTAAAATAAAAAATTTAGAGGTCATCCAGGCCATTATGTCTTTAAGACATTCCTGCAATTTAAGTAATTGGTGTGTGCCATCTGACTTTATGGATAGATAAAGCTGGGTATCATCTGCGTAACAATGAAAATTTATGAAATGACTTCTAAAAATACTGTTGAAGAGAAGGCTGTGTAGTGTAAATAAGACTGGTCCTAGCACAGAACACTCTTGAACTTCATAATAAACCCTAATGAGTGAAGAAGACTCCTGGTTTACATTAATAAATTGGAGACAATTATATAAATAAATTCAAACCACAGACATGCTCTAATCTCTGTAATAAAATGTTATGGTAACAGTATCAAAGCTACACTGAGGTTCAACAGGACAAGCACAGAGATGAGTCCACTGTCAGAGGCTGTAAGAAGATCATTTGTAACCTTCACTAATGCTGTTTCTGTACTGTGATGAATTCTGAAACCTGACTGAAACTCTTCAAATAAACCGTTCCTCTGCAGATGATCAGTTAGCTGTTTTTACAACTACTCTTTCAAGGACTTTTTAGATAAACATAAGATTGGTCTGTAATTAGCTAAGACAGTTGTGTCAATTGATGACTTTTTCAAGTAGTGGTTTGAATACTGTCACCTTAAAAGTCTGTGGTATGAAGCCCATTAATAAAGACAGACTGATCATATTTAAGATTGAAGCAATAATTAATGGTATAACTTTGAGCAGCCTTATAGGAATGGGGTCTAATAGACACATTGATGGCTTAGTGGAAATAATTGAAGTTGACCCAGAAAGATCAGTCGGAGAGAAACAATCTAAATAAGTATCAGTAGTATTAAAAGTGGCTGTACGTAATGATGTGTCCTGAAGAAATTCACAAAGTCATTACTGGTTAAGGTTAAAGGAATACTTGGCTCTACAGAGCTCTGAGTCTTTGTCAGCCTGGCTACAGTGCTAAAAAGAAACCTGGGGTTGATCTTTTTTCTTCAGTCAGTGGTGAATAGTTAGATATCCTAGCTTTATGGAGGACTTTTTTCTTTTTTATAGAGCAACAAATTATTTTTTCCAGGCTACAAAAAGATCTACTAAATTAGAGAGACCCCACTGTGCATTTGTGAGTTATACCAGGAAGTCAAGTACTTCTGATTTGAGGCTTTCTTTTACAAAAGGGGCCACAGTATTCAGAGTTGTAACCAATTAGAATGTATTTTATCTGAACTGAGCACTAAATCAAGATAAAAAGTCTGAGAAATCAGACAGAAACTCTGAGTAAGGGCCAGGTGGATGACAGATAATAACAAGTTAAACAGGTTTTTGAATTTTCCAATTAGGGTGGAGCAAGGCTAAGGCTCAGACTTTCAAAAGAACTGAAACTCTGTCTGGGTCTTTGGTTAATTATAAGCTGGAGTTGAACCGATTGCTGCTACTCCTCCTCCTCAACCTGTGCTTTGTGGCATTCTGACAGTTACTGTGACTTGCAGGTGTTGACTCATTTAAACTAACATATTCATCCTGCTGTAACCAGGTTTCTGTAAGGCAGAATAAATCAATATGTTGATCAATTTATTAAATAATTTACTAGTAGGGACTCAGAAGAGAGAGACCTAATGTTTAATAATCCACATTTAACTGTTTTACTCTTTGGTGCAGTTGAGGATGCTATGGGAATTTTCATTGCTTTTGAATTTTTGTGTTTAAATTTTATTTGCTGGTTTTTGGTTTGTTTTTTGGTGGTCTGGAAGCAGGCACCAGTCTCTATGGGAATGGGGTATTTTGGGGTGAATGACATTAGGAGAGAAGCTGCAGAGTAAAGTAAATTCAGCCAGATTTCTAGAAATGACAGCTGCTCCATCCAAAGTGGGATGGAGTGCCATCTCCTAACAAGACCAGGTTTTTCCCAGAAAGTTTCCCAATATCGTTTAAAACATCGTTTTAAAGAGAACATGTGGCTAAACATATCACTGGTCCAATAGAGGGAGGGGTCCAGAGAAAACTACAGTCTCTGACATTGTTTTGCCACTAAGCTAACAAATCCCTAAAAACACAAGTGAATAATGTGAATTTGCAGGAGATTTGGCAGCGTGTGCTTTGAATAGAATAGAATAGAATGCCTTTATTGTCATTATACAGAACGTACAATGAGATTGGAGGGCCATTCCTGTTCAGTGCCATGCAATAGAAAGTCACACTTTCTAAAATATAGACAAACGCACTAACAGTGACAAATAAGAAATACAAAAGGTACAAAAAAGAGCACTGAAAGGAAGAGCCGTGGGCCGCTGCATCTGTGCGCGCTGCCATCTTAAAGCATATGATGATTACACTATGAAATAAGTCGTTATCTAGAGATTTATAATTAATCAAGCTACAGAAAACACCACGGTGCTCTGTAACAGGAACGGAAGTGATATGTTACAGCAGTGAGAGCCAACACCACGTAAGAGTGCCATCATAGTAAATCTGTTTTTCTGTGAGATTTCTGCATAAATCCAGATATGGATCAAAAGTATTTTTCAGTTAGTAAAAAAACAAATAAAAAAAGGGTTTGCTCTGAAAATGTTCTGATCATCTGACCTATTCAAAATGACCGCTTACGTCTGCTTCTAGTTTAATGCTGTACACAGAGCCTCAATGTACAACAAATAATAAGCATTAGTGTTAATGATAACTACCCAGCGTCCATTAAAACATGTTGTCAGGGTCCTACAGTTGAAAGAGAACCACGGCATGAAAACACCAAATAGAAGATATTTATGGATACACACACACCACACACACACACACACACACACACACACACACACACACACACACACACACACACAGATGAACTAGTCTTCAGCTGCAGCCTGTGTGTTCTCTTTCTTTTTGGCTGTGTTCTTCATTAGAGAGAAATCATATCCTACAGAGCCACTCGGCAGCATCTGACTCACTGTGATACATGTATATAATACATGTACATTCTTCTGATACTGTATGCAATTGTTGACTCACTCCCTAGCTATATAAAGAATATGTAGGCTGTGTGTGTGTGTCAGCTGTCAAGCATAATGAGACTGTGTTCAGATTAGACAAAATGCAGACAGTAATTATTCAGTTATAAGTTTATGTTCTCTGTCTCTGAGGGCACTGTACACCACATCTCTGGCTTTCCCCCTTTGCTTCCTCAGAGAAGTGTAACCTTGATGGGGAGCTGTTAGTTGTGAGCATGTGAAGTAAATCTACACTCATGGATAAAGAACCTCGACCTTTGTTTATTTATGTATTCAAGCGTGGGCTTACAGGTAGTTGATGTGAATAAATTAAATGACTCGGTGAACAAAAAAATGCTATTTTTTCCCCTTCCTCCCCATTCCTTCACAAGTACTCAAACCACTGAAATTCAGAACATTTCTGATGTCAGTCACATCAGTGAGGGCAGTTTGTCCAGCTGTTGTTTCTGCAGCTTAGAAAAAAGTACACAGTTGTTGGTGTGGGTACAAAACTGGGGTAAAGCAGCTTCTTAAAATTGGGAAAGGACTGTGTTCAGAAGCTTGCGCTGATTTTCTGCAATAACTGTCTCCTTATGTAGAAGTTTGACTTGACCAGCCTAAATATCCCAACCTCCTGCCTCTGTGTGTTTCATGATATATATGACTCATAATACTGAAACATCCATCCAATGACCTGGCATTTCAGTATACTACAAGTGTGTCTGGGATGAACCTGGGGTAACAGAGTACTTCTAATTTCATATCTTTGACCGCTGTGATGGTTTGGCGATAGGTCAAGGATAAAAATATATTTAAGGTCCCTTTGTGTTTAAAACTTGCAACAATCATTCCACAAAACTGACAATTAGTGCTAAGTGAAGACAGGGTTCAATTAAGAGTAGCTGAATTGAAATATTGTATGACTGATATGATGTCTTGAATTTGACGCAGGTAAACAAATACAGTACTGCATTAACTCTGGAAGGATTTCAAGTCCTTCCAGATCTCCTTCCATAATATGACTCTAGTTATCTCTGCCTAAACTTAGGCAACTAATATGTTTCAATTCAATTCACTATACTCCCCTTTAATAGGAAGAAACCTCTGGCAGAGCCAGGCTCAGGGAGGGCCGTGCTGAGACTGGTTGAGGATGAGGGAAAAGAGACGAGAGCGGAGTGCTACAGGACCAAAGGCAAACTATAGGGAAGAAAGCCAAAGTTTAATAATTGCTAATGATTAAATGCAGTAGAGGTGCATAAACCTTGAGGCAACTGTTTATTGTGATTTTTTGTTATATAAATAAAATTGAATTGAAATGAAATAAATTAAGTATAAATTAGACGAGTGAAGAAGAAACACTCAAACTACTTAGTTAATCTTCAGAAAAGGCTGTTTTCATGATAAGAAGGTCCTCACTGCAGGTTGTTGTATACGAGAAGTGCTAACAATAAAAAACATAAATAAAAAAATCACTTTTCTTTTTTCCTCCACACTTAAAGTCTCCTTCCCTGTCTCTCCCCCTCTGGCTCTTAAGCTTTAGGGAGGAATGTGGCTGGAATGTGGTTATGGTCTGTCCTTCTGAGTCCAAACAGCTGTTTGAGTCCAGGGTCACGTGTCAACACTAATTAATGCTAAGAGAGTACAAAGACTATCTGCACTGTGATCTTAAAGGAAAATGTTCCACTTGTATGACCCAGTGTGTCTTTTACTCAGGAGTTTTCTTCCTAACTGTGCAGCACTGACCTGTTTGAAAATCAAACAGCTTCAGTCCCCTCTGGAGATCACGAACATGCTTCCTTAGGACGTCGTTCCTTAACCCAGTGGTTCTCAAACTGGAAGAATGGCAGGGGAACAAAGTGTAAACTCATTCAGTATCATACAGTCCTTTAATCAAGCAGGAAAAAATCCAGAGTGCTACAGAGTAATTTTTGAGGTAGCCTTTATGTCAATAAGCTTGTTAAACCAGCTTCAGTGATATGCACAATAAGTTGTTGGTGAGAAACACTGAGTTTCAGCTGAAACACAGGGTGCATTTAAGTCAATACAAAGCATGTAAAATTGCACCAGCACCACGTTCACAATAAATATCATGAACTTTCTCAATAAAGCAAACGGTCAAGTGGTTTCCTAATTGATGATCGGCCACACGCTTATATCTGCTGCTTGGTTTCTAGATTTGGTTTTCCCTGACCTCAGTAAAGTTCACTCCCCATTTATTTTCTAAATCATTAACTTGATAAGGACATACCACTTGTTAAGTTTAAACTTGATTTGCTCTTCAGAGTTATTAGGATTTATCCTTTGGGGACCACAAAGGCTTTAAGTGCTCTGGACCATTTGGCAATTGTTGTTCTATTATGTTGCATGCACTGTTTAGAGACCAATGAAAGAATGAGCATGGCTTTGAATGTGGCCCCTGTGCGTACAAAACACAAGACTGTGCTTTCTAACTAACAAAGAGGATAATTAATTCATTTATTGGAGGATTTACATTTCAAAAGATTTCATGTTATTCTTCTTTTTCTGAAAATGTCATCATATGTGCCACATCCACCATGCATATGCTTCAAATTCCTCTGCCATGTCTTTGTTATTTTATAGAACCAAAGCACAGATGCAAGGACAAGTTAGTTACATGATAGTTACAACACACGCATCAACCAATTATAAGTTTGATATACTTTAGGCAGGAGCCGAAATCTTGCTGAAACACATATAAGCACATAGATATAATTGAGCTTTTAGATTAATTATAATAACTAATTAATGATCACTGACATGAACATGTGACGCATGCACATACAGTATGCAGAGCTTACTTACACAACAGACACAAAAGAGGGCAGAAGAAGAAAATCACTGCTGTTTATGCGCTATCTCAGCAGGGATAATATTAAATGAGAAAAGTTGATTGACTGAAGAACAATTATTTGAAAACAGTACAAAAAGAGTACATAACAATACAAAACATTTCAGATGCATGTTTTTCTTGAATTATGCTCTCAGACATTTCACTTAAAAAGGAAAACTGTCCAACTCATGATGAGATTTGAGAAAACTGCAGAATTCACCCCCTCATGAGCATAAAAGATGTTTTTTCCAGTTCGGGTGATGGTGTGGAGCTTAGGAGATGATTTATAAAAAGGGTATGTAATGCTGCTACATAAACTAATGTTTCATTCAGTGGGTTACATGGGGTAACATTTAGGTCTTAGAAAAGCTTGATACAGATTAAATTATGTTTGATTTCATGGAGACACAGACATAAGCACAGTATCTTACTGGGTATTATGATAGAACAATTGAAATACATAAAAATGAGTAAAATCTTGAAAAGAAAACCCTGATCGCTCATGCCTGAATGCTCTTCAACAGCAGTCTCGAGATCTCTGCTCCATCTTTCTGCATTTCTGATATGGATGTTAAAAATCATGCACTGGTTGCAGAATTTCAAAGAGGGGGCTTTATGTGATTTTCCAGGGTCTTTGTGAGTTCGCCCTCGCTAACTAAAGCCACAAGAAAACAGCTTTAAAAACACAGTGCTGAGCTCCTCACGAGCTCCGAGTGGGAGGACGAGCAAGCAAAAGGTGGGAAACAATCCGCTTCCGCTTGAAGAAATTACCACTTCAGTGTGAAAACATGCAGCTCTGAAGCCCTGCACTGATATCAAAATATATAAATAAATATAGAGAAATAAATACGAAGCAGAACTCCACCACCTCTCATGCTGTTCATTTATTTGCACCAGGCGGAGAGTTTATCATTTGCAGTCCACAAAAACATCAGTCATGTTAAAGCACGCTACTATTTCACCATTATGGCAGAAGAAAAAATAATGTGTGAATTACTCTATTTGATGTGTTTTCGTAGCCTGAGGCTGCTTTTAACCCAAACACTTAATGAGAAAAATGAAGAGACTTTATAGCCACTAAAAGGAGAGAAGAACCGCATATGAATGTTGACTTTGATGTAAATAAACATGGTGTGATCTCTCTTTGAGCATTTATTACATTTCATGATCTGTGTCATCATCGTCCTACAAAAGTGAAAGGAAACATTCAATAAAGCACTGAGCTTTGCGAACAAACCCCAAACATTCCTTTCTGTATAAATCCACAGAAAGATTTGTCAGCCAATCAGTTGCTTTTATCAGCCTGTCGATCGAGTGCGGCCACACGGTGAGCTATCGACCCTTCAGTCCTTTCAGCATCCAAGCTCTTTGCTGAAAGACGACCTGCAGTGGAGATCAAACCTGCAGCATGCTGCGCACAAGGCGCGCGCTCCGTCTGGACCTCAACATTAGTGAACATTAGAAGACATTTCATCAATCATTAGAGAAGAAAAACAACAGGAAGTGAATGATGGAAAGTAAAAGAATGAGAAGAAAGTGAGGGCTGGATTAAACAGGACACAGTTTGAGTGCAGTGACAGAGCTGTGTGAATAGGAAACCAGTCAGTTCTATAATAACCAGGCAGGAAACAGTCGTGTCAGGCTTTTAATCAGTCAGTCAGTGAAGCAGAGGATCGATGCAGCGGCCAGTCAGCTGCTGGCTTGTTACTGACTGGATGTTGTGAGGCTCAGCAGGTCGATCTCTGCGATCGATGCTGAAAACAAGCAGAGACACAGCATGCTGTGCATGTGTGTGTGTAGTTCCTATTCTTTCCTGAATAGAAGTGCAGTAGAAAACAATATATATATATATACACTGATTACCACATATGTTCTGATTACCACAGACTTATGTAAATAGGAAAGAAACAAAAAGACAAAAACCAGCCACAGTATATTCTTCTGTCTGAACCAGGCCAGTACTTAAATAATTATTAGTTAACAAGCACCAACAAGTCTTATGCATACGTAATGTAAACTTTATCTGAATAGTCATCATGGTGATTTGCATTTACAGCCAGTGTAACAGCTGATAGAATGGAGCCAATGCAGGACACACTAAGGCAAAGTAAAAGTCCAAAATCCAATAATGAAGAAACAGATGGCGGTCAAACACTGAAAGACAGCGAGGCAACCTGTTCAGGTTTGGAGAAGTTAAAGACAAAGTTCATAAAAAAGGTCTTCAAAAGGTCATACACACTTGAGACAGATCAGTGCAAAGAGATGGTGGCAGCCCACATAAACAGTAGGGCTGCTGTAAAACTGTTCATCTGTACTGCCACTGTTGTGTATTTGTGACTCACAAAATAAACCATATGGAGAGCACTGACCAGGCTCTGTCCATGAACGTGCTGCAGTGGCGTTGTTACGTATAAAAAACAAGCATTGCACTGTGTTGTTAGCGATGCACACGTGAAGTGGTTTGTTGGGATAATATGATACCGTGAGGTCTGTAAGCTATGGTGGCCCGACCATCCAGGACTTTGTGTGTCCTGAAGATGAGTTAATTTGTCACTTTATTTTTCTAAGTTGACACAGAACAGTAACAAACAAACAAACCAAAAAACCCTGCCAAACCACAGGTTTTGACCATTTAAAGGGTACTCAAATCTTTATACCACACAACAAATAAAGCCGTTGTTTGTGCATTTTAACTGGCCATCTGGTCAGTGAGCAAAATCTTGTCAAAGAGGAGATCACGTTGCTACATGTGTGCTGATACAAAATTGCTAAAGGTGTCACCTTTAAATACATCCAACATGATTTGACTTCAGCAAAACTATTCTGTGCATCTATTCTGTCACTCACTTAAAACAGTGATAGCCATGTTATTACTTAGTACTAAGCATTTAAAATGGTCTCTTTATTTAATAAAGTTTTAAATTCCCTACACACATCAATATATGCAACATTCAAGACCTCTTTTCATTTCTTTAGTAATTCATTTCATTTCTTTTAGCCATGAAAACTTAAAATGTAAGACATTAAAGCATTAAGTGTTGAAAGAATTAAATTAAAAGACAAACCTACAAAATGAGCCCAGAGAAGATCATGAAGGAGGGGGAGGAGGGAATTTGTTTGTCAGTAAGCAAAATGAAGCCTGAGCTCTCATATCTGACAAAGAAAGGCAGAACGTCTCTGAAGTTCATCTCCAGTCAGTTTGCCAGAAAGTGAAGTGCTGTCTCTTTTCTTTCTCCAGCCTTCATCATCCCTCTCCCCATCCACAACCACACCTCGCTGAGAGGAGACTCATTCCTCTCATCCCCTGCTGTCTGCAAAAATTGGCCCAGAGGACTAAAGAAGGTGCTGGGGAAGGAGGAAAGAGTCGGGGAGTAGCTTCTGACACACAGAGAGCCTCCATCCCGTTTACACAAAACTGTCCTCTGGAGCTTCAGCACAGCTGCTGGTTTAACGTCTGTTATCCTGATAATGAACTCAGCTAAAGACTGCTGGAAGGGTTTCTACACAAATCAGACTCATTAAACATTAAAGACTAAAGTTCTGCTACTGAGATTAGTCCATACTCTGTGTTTAGTTAGATTAAAATAAATTGTGTGACATTATGATTTCTTCATATATAATAAGAAATAAAATGCATTTAGCGTATATAGGATCTCAGCTCTTACCTCATCACCCACCATGGAAGCAGCAGCAGGGAGACGGTAATACTTTAACATGTGAAAGTAAACAGATGGGTTTGTTTCAGTGGGAATCTCAAGAGCTTGAAAAAGACGAGTGGACTTCTTTAAATTTTTTGAAGACATTTCATGTCTCATCCAAGAGGTTCTTCAGTTCTAAAACCAAAAGTCTCAGAGTGACCTGGATGACTGAGAATGTACACAGACATGTAAAACATCTGCATCTCATACATGCTTGGTCTAAGTTTTATTTAGATTTGCATATGCATGTGGAGATTTTTAGATATGGAGAGATGTTAGCTTCACAAGTTAAGTGCTGGTGGTTTCTCAGAAGATGATCCACAGACATGTCTACTAAGGTGTTTTCTCATCTGAAGCTGGGTACTGACTGGGTATTTTTCCTATGCAACAAACAGTCCACCACTACTGCAGAAAGCCTGTCATTGTTAAACGTACAGTATGTGTTGCTAGTGGAAAATGCCAAGCTTCAGAAGATTAGAAGTACCATTATTCCTATTTTTAAAATAACTCAAAAATAACTCTTTGTAAAACATATGCAAACCTTAGTTAACAATTGTAGATAATGTAACATGCACTTGTGATGACCAGGTCGTGGGGGCAGATGGCTAAGCAGAGAAGCCCAGACCTCCCTCTCCCCAGCCACCTCCTTCAGCTCATCCAGGGGGTCCCCAAAGCATTCCCAGGTCAGCCAAGAGATACAATCTCTCCAGCGTGTCCTGGATCTGCCCCGGGGCCTCCTCCCAGTAGGACATGCCTGGAACACCTCACCCAAGAGGCACCCAGGAGGCATCCTAATCAGATGCCCAAACCACCTCAACTGGCTCCTTTTGATGTGGAGGAGCAGTGGCTCTACGTTGAGCCCCTTCCGATGGCTGCGCTCCTCACCCTAGCCACCCTTCGGAGGAAGCTCATTTCTGCCACTTGTATTCACGATCTCATTCTTTCGGTCACTATCTAAAGCTCATGACCATAGGTGAGGGTAGGAAAGTAAATTGACCGGTAAATTGACAGCTTTGGAGGCCACCACCTGATGAAGCCAACAGGACTGTATCATCCGCAAAAAGCAGAGATGAGATTCTTAGGCCACAAAGGCAGAAGCCCTCTGCCATTTGACTAAGTAAAACAGATGTTTTTCTAATATTTTTAGGGCTGCTCAAAGGAGATTTTGGTTGATGTATTTGCACACACAGTAAACTGTACGTGTAAATACAAAAAAAATTGCTTGCTGTCAGCTTCCGGTGTGATGGCGCCTGTGTTTGGCTTTACCGATGCCGGCCGCAGTTTGTTCCGCTCTGTGCTAGTGCTATTTTTCTCTGCTCTGATGTTTTCACTCTGTATCAGTGATGTATTGCCTGAGTTATGATTGCCAGACACTGTTGTCTATCCAGTCCTCGATGATGACTCAAGATACCTTATCCACTGGTGTCGGCAGTTTCCATCCTTTACTGCTGGGGGCTAAATCTTTGACCAGCGTCCTCAGCAGTGCCTTCCTGGGTACTTGCAAACCACAGAGGTCTGGCGGGTGAGCTGCATCAAGTGTTTCTGGTTTCCTGTGCTTGGACATTTTCCATAGAGGGACATTTCTCTTCCAAGTCCCTACTTGGATATTCAGGGCCTGGATGTGTGAGACTGTGCTGCCTCAGAAATTTTCATTGAAACTCTCCCATTGTTAGGCCTTTTGTTCTCGCTGTGAATGGAATTTAGGAGGGTCATGGTTCAAACCCTCAGTTTTTACGCCCTCTAACTCAAGTATCTGCTAATCAGGCTTCCTCCCCACTTAGCATGGTGCCCCATCAATGACTAATAAATCTTGTCAAAAGATTTTATAGTCTCCAAAGAATTTAAATTTTTATTCTTTACTGAAACCTGGCAGCGTGACTCTGTCTTTTTATCGCTCATCAAGCTTTGCCCTCATGGTTACTCCTTCAATAGCCAGCCTCGGATGTCTGGCCGAGGAGGAGGTCTCGCTGCAGTGTTTCGGAGCCGGTTCTCGTGTCGTTCAATGAAGGGTGGACATTCGTTTGAACTACAGCTGATTAAAGTTGATAATAAGGATCTTTTGTAATGTGCTGTGGTGTATCATCCTCCTGGCCCGAGTAGCATGTTTGTAAAGGAGTTCAGTGACTTCTTATCTTCCACCATGAAGTTGTCCAGACTGGTTATAGTCGGGGACTTTAATATCCTCATTGATGATGACTCTGGCCTCTTTGCCAGAGGTTTTATCAGTGTCATGGATTCTTTTCATTTTACTCAGCATGTGTCTGGCCCCACACATGCCAAAGGACATACTCTGGACCTTGTTTTTTCTTTGGATTCTATTTATTCTAAGGATTTTTATTTCTGATTGCCTTTATATTCTTTTTAACTTGTCTTCTCATGTCCTTCTGTCTTCTGTTCGTTGTGTGGTTAGTTATAGCATCTTAAATTCTTTCACCTTGGATAAATGACAGTATTTGTTGTTTAAAGTGTTCGTTAAGTTGAGTGCCTGTGGAAGAAAACTTGTTTACGCATTCATCTGCTTCATTTAAAGGATCTTTTAGTTTCTTTTAACAATTCAGCCAAAGGTGTGAGGGCTCCCTATTTCTCAAAGCTGGTCCTAAAATGTAGAGGTAATGTATTATTTGACACCATTAGTGATATTTTTACTCCTGCTCCACCTGCTGTTCCATTTTTTTTCAAATGAAGATTGTATTAATTTTCTTTCTTTTCTGGTAGAAAAAAAATCAGTAATATAAGAGCTAATATTTCCCCACCATTATCTTCATTGGCTGTTCCTCCTCCAGCTCAGCTTGTTATTATAGAAAGTTTCTCTCCTGTTTCTTTACCTGAGCTGGAAAAATAGGGGAACTCAATGAAAACATCTTCCTGTTCTTTTGACATTCTACCTGCATCTCTGATTAAAAATGTCTTTCGACATATCAGTCCCTGTGTGCTCACTATTATTTACCATTTGCAGGTCTCTGGTGAAGTCCCCGCTTATTTTAAGAATGCTGTCATTCAAAATCCAAGCTTGACCGTTCTGTCTTCAACAGTTAAAGACCAATTTCAAAATTACTGCTTTTATCTAAGATCTTAGAAAAGGTTGTAGCTAAATAGCTTACAGCCGTCCTGGACAAACACAGTATCCTTGAATTTTAGTCTGGTGTTTGTAGAGTTCATTCCACAGAAACAGCTCTTCTTCGAGTTTCCATTTTGTTGTGAAGTGATGCAGAAGAATGTTCTGTTTTGCTGATGCAGGTGCTTACTTCTGCTTTTGATACTATTGAGCACCAAAATTTTGCCTGATAGGCTGAGAGACTGGGTGGGTGTATCTGGGTCTGCTTTAGAGTGGTTCACCTGTGGTGTGCCGCAAGGTTATGTTTTAGGGCCCTTATTGTTTTTGTTATATTTCCTTGCTTTACAGCATATCCTGAGCACCTTTGAGGGCATATCTTATCACTGCTATGCTGATGATGTTCAGTTGTATATATATTTTTAACCCTTTATGACCTATAATAGAACAAGTCTGCCAGACCATATCTTAACATTTATACATGCTGTAGTACCATCCTGTGGAATATTTCAACGTACTATACATCGATAGAATCTTCATAACCCTTATTTTAATAATATATTTCATGTATGAAAGAAATCCATAGTAACTACAGAAAGTAGCTAAAAAGTCCACTAACCCACAAAGAAACTGAAAATAATTTTTTTGTATTTACATATTTTGCTAGATAGAGAAATGCCATAGCCATGTTAATGAAAACGATTATTGGAGTACATTTTGTTGTATGCACTTTTTACGTGATTTCTGCAAACCTGTTAGAGGAAGGATACAGTGCTCTGGGACATGGTGAATGCATGATATGTAAGTGTAAATTCTCTGGTTTTATATGCAAAACAAATTATTCCTCTATGGTATGTGGTTGCAATTCTATCTGCATTTAGAAACAGTTAAGCAAGGGCTATATCTGAACTTGTTTCTAAGTTACAGATCATGATCAGGTGCTTAGATTCTATCAAAAGTTGGATGGCTGATAAATTTCTCCAAGAAAAAACTGAAGTCCTTGTTTGTGCCTCTGATAGATTTGTGCCCAGGATAATGGAAACTCTTGGTCCCCTTGCTAAATTCTCCATTAGGAATCATGGGGTAACCTTTGACTCTGCTTTCACTCTAGATGTCCAGATCAAATCTCTGGTTCACTGTTGTTTTTACCAAGGAATATTGTTAAGTTAAGTTTTATTGTGTTGTGCTCTGAACTTGAAATTTTTATTCATGCATTTATTTGGATTATTGTAACACATTGTTTATTTGTCTTAGCAAAAATTCCTTGGAGCGTCTCCAGGTTGTTCAGAATGCTGCTGCGAGACTTCTGACAAAGTCTTCCAGGTACTCTCATGCTACAATGTTGCTGAGCCAGCTGCACTGGCTCCCCATTAAATTCAGAGTCCAGTTTAAGATTTTGGTTCTGACTTTTAGAGCTCTTCATGGAGAAGCACCAGCTTACATCAGTGAACTCGCCAGCAGGTCTCTGAGGTCATGTGATCAGGGCCTACTGGCATTAGATCATACTAGGCTGAAAACTAAAAGAACTCTCTCTCTCTGTGTGCTTGAGAGCTGTGGATTCAGTGGTATCTTTTAAAAAAAATAGCTAAAAGTTCGCCTTTTTAGACTTGCTTTTGGTTAGTTTTCTTTCTTCCTGTTTTGCTCTGCTATTGTGAAGCACTTTATTTGTCTGATATTTGTCTTGAGAGGTGCTATATAAATAAAATTTTGCTTACTTACTTTACTTTTATGATTTTTGTTTAAGGTGCATAGATTTAGCTTTTAGTAAATATAACATTCTGTGTTTTGTGAGTGTGCTGTCTGGCAGCTTCAGTTTACTGCAGTTTAAAGACCTACATACACAAGACTTGTTGAAAAGAGTATGCTGCTCCCCAGAGCATGACTCCCAACGGTGTGTTACCACAGAAAACATTTGCACAAATTTGTTTGTGCAGGCTGTATTGATCCTTGCT
The DNA here is from genome assembly GCA_024447675.2 of Pterophyllum scalare. Lineage (NCBI taxonomy): Eukaryota > Metazoa > Chordata > Actinopteri > Cichliformes > Cichlidae > Pterophyllum > Pterophyllum scalare. Next base: position 112,115 of record JAMQGT020000487.1, on the reverse strand, counting down.
CTAAAAAGCCAATATGGCAACAATAAGGGAATGAGGTAGCTAGCAACAGATGCACCAGTGTGTTTGGGTGTGAAGCAGTTCAGCCTCTGACAGAAGAATTCTTCCAAGGTTCCCAGTCTATTAGATGGATATTATCAGTTGTTATTACTCCCATAGATATCACCACTAGGTACTCTCACCCATCACTATGCTTAGTAGGACATTGTAACTTTGTTTAATGGTGGGGCCATCATGCTGTTGTTTCAACTTTAAAAGTGCAACAAAAGTTAAGAAAATCAGACAATCTCCACACATGAGACTGAATCCTGTTTTTGAACTAAAGATTTCTTTTCGGTGATTGAGTGGCTGATACAGAAAAATCCTACCAATGGCTGGAAAAAGCTGGACTGACAGACAGCACAAAGGAACTAATCATGGCAGCACAGGAACACAAGATCGATGGAGACTGGGATCTACCACATAAGGCAAGACCCCAGGTGCAGGTTGTGCAGAGATGCCCATCAGACAATCCAGCACATAACAGCAGGGTGCAAGATGCTAGCAGGCAGGGCATACATGGAACACCATAACCAAGTGACTGGTATAGTATACAGGAATGGATATGCCCCCAAGGGTGGTAAAGAATGACAGAGTCAAGATCCTGTGGGACTTCCAGATACAAACATACTTGTGACATAGTAATGGTGAACAAACAGAGGCTATAGCGATAGACGTTGTAATACCAAGTGATGGCAACATCAAGAAGAAGGAACACAAGAAGCTCAATAAATACCAAGGGCTGAGAGAAGAGCTAGAGAGGATGTGGAAGATGAAGGTAATCGGAACACTTGTTGGGGGAGTGGCTCCAGTAGATTCCAGGGATGACATCTGAGATCTCTGTCCAGAAGAGCGCAATCTTGGGAACCAGCTAAGATACTGCTTCCAGGTAGAGGACCTGAGCTTGGAGGACAAATCCCAGCTCTTTGTCCTCCAAGCCACATTGTTGAAAGATCCATGTCTGCTAGCCATATTTGAAGCAGAAGCAAAATTTCTGAGACTTCCCAAAAAAATCTCAGAGGTAAAACCTGAGTGTTGAGAAATGTGCTTCTTCTCATAAGGATGAATTTTTCATGCTAAAATGCCTTTTCTGTGTTTTGGGTAATGAACTTCCAAAACTCTGGAGGCTGCACTGTGAAAATACAGGCAAATATAAATCTATGCTTCACTTCACATAGTTTACAGTTTTGATGAGAATATTAAATTATAAGTTCCCTCCCTGCTTGCAGAGTTGTGATTCTGAACCATTTGTTTGTGTGATGATTTTCTCAGCAGATCACTAATACCAGAAATTGGCAACAAAACCTGTAGATTTATAATGTGTTGTGCCAAAAACTTAAGTATCCTCTAATTGGATCAGCATTATGTTTGAAAATATAAAAATAAAAACAACTAAGCATTATTAATTTTTTCTCCCAGTATCTTAATTCCATGTGGGCAGAAAACATTGGATATTTATTGGATTTGGACCATCTGCTAAACTAAACTTGTCCTCTAAAACCAAGATGTCTTGTATTGATTGCTTTAATATTAAAATCTAATCAGACTGTCTCAAGGCAGATTACTCGGGTCGGAAATAAACTAAAATGTCTAAATGGTCTAGTTTTGGTTACCTGAAGTTAAATGAACTACATCTATGGCAGTACATCTTATTAGACATTTGATTTAAACACCAATCTGGCAGCCATGTAAATGACTGTGCAACCAGCAGGCAATGAAATTGATTCTGAGACCCAAGGTGCCGACCACCTGAGTGACATCGACTACAACCACCAAGTCACAGGCATCAAGAAAACACAGCCTCAGAAAGAAAGAAAACAAAAAATCGAGGCATCCAGCAGGTGTGCCGGTCTGCACTGCTCGGTTGGTCGATTGATGAATGACCTGGAACTGATCGGGGGAAACTTGCCCTAATGGAATGATCTCCACTGAATCAAAGTTGCCTTTTAGCCCCCCAGTCAGGACCCTTACTGTGGTGTCTCAGCAGGAACCAAAGCACACACACATACACGCACACACACTTCTACTTCCAGGGTATAAATAATATACCCTGTCAACCGGGGGAGGAGCTGAGCAGAAAGAGAAAAAAGAGAAGTGGGAGAAGGTTTAAACTGAATCAGCAGCAGGTGACGGCCTGCTCTGCTGTATTTAACTCCAACACTGAACTGAGCTGTTGTGAGAATGTGAAGCTGATTCATTTTTGAACTGCTGGCCATAGGGATGGGAGCATTGTAAAAAGGAATGACATTAGTAGAAATAGTGGAAAAAGTACATACACACAAGCACATACACACTCACACACGTGTGTGTGTGTGTTTGTGTGTGTGTGTGTGTGTGTGTGTGTGTGTTTGTGTGTTTGAAGTCTGCAGTTGGACTGGTCTGCAAATACTTACAAAATAGTCTACAAAATAGACATTAACATGAGACTCAGATTCAATTTATTTAGTTCTAATTAACATGGGTCAGATTAAGGTGAAAGTAAAAAATTTCCCACTCGCCCCGTGGGTGGGCTTTGTCCTTCAAGCTTGGGTCCTCTACCAGAGGCCTAGGAGCTTGAGGATCCTGTTCAGCTGTTTCTAGTACTGTGCTCTTCTGGACAGAGATCTCGTTCCAGGAATCTGCTGGAGCCATTCTCCCAGTTCTCCGAGTGTTCCGATTACCACGGGGAAATTTTAAAATGTCCCGATGTTGCCATTCCTTGTTATTGCAATGTCTGTCGCTATGGCCTTCTTCCTCTTCTTGTCCACCACTACTATGTCTAGTTGGTTAGTCATTCCCAGTTTGTTTGTCTGTATCTGGAAGTCTCATAGGATCTTAGCTCAGTCATTCTCAACCACCCTTGGGGGCGTATCCCATATTAATGTCTGTACTTCCTGTCATGGATTGGTGTGTTGTGGTTGTTTTCCCTTTTTCTTTTCTTTGTTTCAGGAAGGTGGCAGGCTGGTTTCTCCTCCTCTGTAGGATGGAGCTGGAGGCTGACTCACTGAGGCTCACTCACTTCTGCACACCTGCAGCGAGTTCTCATTTATCCCTCCCGTATTTAAGGTTTTGCCCTAGCCTCCTGTCTTCGTCTTCGTCTGCTAACGTCCGCAGTAAAGCGTCCTCCAGCCTGTTGGTTAGTGATGAGAAAGTCAATTAATTCATTAAAACAACACAGTCGGAAGTCAGCAATCATCTAATAGGATGTTATATCACAGCCAAATGCTAAGGAACAGAGATGTGTCTTTAATAAAGATTTAAACGAGTCTACTGTCTGGGCTGAGTGAATATGGAAAGGAAGATTATGCCCTTAGAGGCGTGTGTTCGTGGAGTAGCTCGGACAGATATAAAGGTGCTAGTACATTTAGAGCTTTAAAAGTGAGCAATAAAATCTTAAAATCTATTCTAAAACAGACAGGAAGACAATGAAGGGATGATAAAACCGGGGTAATATGTTCATGTTTTGTTGTACCAGTTAAAAGAAGAGCTGCTGCATTTTGGACCATTTGCAGGCGGCGCACCGATAACTGATCTATGCCATAGTACAAGGAGTTGCAATAGTCCAGGCGTGAAGTGACAAAAGCATGAATGACTTTTTCCAGGTCCTTATATGGAAGATAGGGTTTTACTTTAGCAATGACTCAGAGCTCATAAAAACTGCTTTTAGTAACAGCACTAATTTGTTTATCCATCTTAAAACAGTCATCAAAAATAACAAAAATAAAGCTTTTGTGAACCACTTGAACCAGTTGTTTCGAAAATGGGTTCATTACTCAAAGCTTCAATTATAGCACCCTCTCCTGGAGAAGTGCAATGCTTTTAATTACAGACACGCATGCACAGGCGCACAAAACTCAGTGATTTGGAGCATCTTTGCATGGTTTGAGGCACACACATTATGACCGAATATCATGATATCAGGTTCTGTTTACAAATAAAGATGGATGAATGTGTGTGTGTTGTGTTATTGAGCAGAGTGCTGGGAAAACATGGCATTAACTGGGTGTGCTTGTGTAATTATGGGGCGCATTTTCAATGAAGTACATTGTTTGTTCAACTGTTTTAAGGGACAGGGGAGAAAACATAGAAGAAAAAAGGCACTTCGAAGCAGGGGTTCTGTGGAGTTGTAAGCCCAGGGTTCGAAGCACGTATCGAAGCGTCAGTTTCACACTCTCATCACTACTGTCAGTATAAGTTTTCTATGTTGGAGTTTGCCGCCTCACATCTCACCAATTGGATTAATTCATCTCTCATTTGCTACTGAAACTTCCATCGCCTCTCAGCCTGCCTGCCCTCCTGGAAGAAGCTTCAGAGTCAACCCAGCGAACAGCCTCCCCCTCTGGATTATCCCCATAGAGTAGGATTACATGTGTAGTAGCATTCCAACAGTTCCCGGTTCCCATCTTGTGCCCGTTTATGCCGTAACCTAGTTCCACTTATCGTCAGTATGCCCTGGTTCCTCAACACCTGACGGGGACCTTGTTAATCCGGGCGACGTCCGAGCCAACAAACCCCCGACCTCCTGCTCCAAAGACGGTAATGTTGTCACTGCGCCATCCAGCTGCTCCAAAACAGAATACGACAAAAACTTAACTAGACAAAAAACAAACAAACACAAATAAATAAATGTAATGATGATTTGATTTATCTACATGCATGCATGTGTACATATATATATATATATATATATATATATATATATATATATATATATATATATATATACACACACACTGAATGCTACTATGCCAGTAGATCCACTGACAGAGGTCTTATGCAACAAATATAGAAAATTTGTATAAGAAGAAGACCAACATTCACACTTACCATGAAGCTGCTATCAAAGCTGGAGATTCAGAGGCTTCACCACAGAGGGAACAATACTGAGCAGTAAAGATACAATGAGCTGACCCTGGTATAGGAGAGCAGTGTTACTACATGATGCCCAACCACCTGCGGTATCCACTAAGCAGAGGATGAAGATGCTGGCCAGACTGAAGACAGCCACACAATCTATAAGCGCGTCCTTTCACACAAGTTATGTTTGAAAAAGTAATCCACTTTAATATCTGAAGCCAAGCATCCACACTTTGCCTTCCCTTAGAACCCTTCTGTTTTTTCCTTTTCACATTTATACACCATCACATTTAGGCTCTTTAAATACTTAGTTATTGCTGGTGAAGTTCAGGAAACAGCCGTGGATGACTTAAAGTAACGAGCTGTGACAGCCTGTTGTGTCACACACCAGAGGACACCCTGTGTGTAAATGTGGCACCCACATTTTGACATAAAAGCATTATCTGACTGTAGCTATACATTTTAAATTATCTAAGTTTTGAACATTCATTTTTAAAATAATTTTTTTAAACTGCATGTAGATAAATAAAACAAATTATTATTACATTTGCTTTTTTTTTGTTTATTTGTTTGTTTGGTTTTTTGTCTAGTTATGTTTTTGTTTTATTCTGTTTTAAATTAGCAAGAAGTGAGATTGCACCAGAAGTGTCTGTTTAATCTGCTTTGGTTCACAATCTGCACTACTATCTGGTCCACGACTGTCTCTATCATTGGTCTCTCTCTCACACACACACACACACACACACGGTGCACAGACTTGACTAGATCCGTATATCAGCAGCATAGAGAATGACACTGAATAGCACCACACTTGCATCATCCTTTCTCTTAACATGAAGGAAACAAATTCACAAAGCAGAAAACTTTCAAGAGGAAATCTTTCCAATGCTGAACTAAAGGTGACAATGCTAGATGAAGGTGGGGAGCACAATTATGATACAGTTCACTCAAGTTTACACGACCAATTCACTTTACTAACGAAATCAGCGCATGGTACAGTGAAGTTTCCTCCCCGTCAGACCACAGGTCAATCTCCTCCAGTGCAGTCCAAACCAGATTAAACCCATCTGGTTTATCGAGGCAATGTAGCCCAGACATTGTTCTCCTCAGCCATGTCCTCCAGCACTTCTTCTAGGGATCCGAGCAGCTCTGACACCTCTCTGTGATAAATTAAATCACAAGTGCATCTTTGGGTCTACAAGGAGGCGTCCTTTATAAAAATCTCAACTGACCCTTTGGGACAGGAGTTTGGAATGATTCTCCTCTGCACTCTTTCTGAAGGTGCTGATCTCGCTATTCCATCCTTAACAGTAATTACCCCAAGCTCATGGCCAGAGGTAAGAGACACCGAGCTCTTTGTTCACCACAAGAATACAGTGCCTGCAGCAGCACAGACATCACACCAATCCACACTGCCACATTCAAGTCCTTGTTGATGATGAGAAAAACTGAAACAGGTAGGATGATGGAATTGATGCCATTGGCTGGCCCCCATGGACACCTGACCTAAATCCAACAGAACGCCTGTGCGACATTATGTTTTGGTCCATCCGACAGACTGTCCAGGAGCTCAGTGATGCCCTGGTCCAGATCTGGGAGGAGATCCCCATGACACCACCCATCGTCTCATTAGGAGCATGCCCCAACAGTGTCAGCCTGTGGGGGCCATTCAAACTACTGAGTGCCATTTTGAGGTGCTGTGATGAAATTTCAGGAATATATGTATATCAGTATAGATATCCAGCATGATTTTGTCCCCATTAAGATCTGATGTGTTCCTTTAATTTTTTTGATCAGTGTGGAAGGACACCCTGGAGAAACTCTTCATTGTTTGGCTCTTCATGGTTCTACATGTGATTTCTGTTCAGGTCTTCCCAAGTGTGTGAAACCACAACTGCTCTGGCCCCTGGCAGACCTCACCTGCAGTTACAGACCTCCTGCATGCTGAAGCCCAGCTCTCAGCTGTCTCAGCTCACCTCCCCCTCATTGGTTTTTGTAAATGACTCTATGTGCTTTTGATTAGAATTGCCCAAAATGCAATATTCCTTCTATTATCCTGTTTCAGTAGAACTTCATACAATTGTATCATCATAATATGTGACAGTCAGAAAACCCAAGCTAACTTTAGCTATAAAGCTAAATTTCAGTGTTTCTGCACAATTACAGCTTGCAGTATGTGGAAGCAGTGCAGTACTGCTATAGACTGCAGGCAGTGGAGATGAAACTCTACATAGAGTGTGGAAAAGTTTAAATTGGTATTCAGAGATGAGACACTTCTGTTGGGAGAAACATGCCTTCTCCCCTCCCTCTGCCTCCCCGTCTTCTCCACATGGAGGATGGGTCTGTTTAAAGTCTCAGTGAGCAGAGGGGATGGAAAGCTGTGAAAGACTGTGCAGCAGTCTATTAGCTTTTATTTTCTCATCCTGCAGCATCATCATCATCATCACTTCAGGCACCATTTAGGGTCATCTTCTTATGACCTTTGACCTCCCTACTATTGATCCTGGAATCCACTGTATGCTGTAATAACTTCTTCCAGGTCTGAAGCAGATGCACAACAATCATCCAGGAGTCTCACACCAAATCTTTTTATTCTGACCAGAAACAGAAGTGCAGATGCTGAGTGGGATGGAGCTGGAAAGTATCTGACTTTCTTCTCCTTAACTTTGAACTTCAGTTTTTAAAGAGATCCAGCCTTCACACCAAACCTGTAATCACTGAAAAAAATCTTCATCTGCGCCGAGTCTGATACTCTGATCTGAAGGAAAAAAAATGGTAGCTGTGAGAAATGTTTTAATTTGTTTTCAGTGTGAATCACCGTTTTGCAAGTATTTCAGATCATGATGTGTCATTAGCTCATTTTCCCTTGTTTTACATTCTGTCTAGCTTTATTATATTGGCATAAAATGTTTGTAAACATTCTGAAAATTACCCCCAAGCCTCTCTCTCCATGACCCTGAATTAGATAAGCAGAAGAACACAAGTGGATGGATAGATGGGATATGATGATTTGGAAAGTACTAACAAGCAATATTACTCTGTAAATAATTTGCTGACATCATCTTAAAAAAAATACTCACAAGGGCTCTTTGTAATATGGTTCAGTTCTTGGACTCATTCAATGAGTAAATCTGTCCTGAGAAAAAAAGTGAGTAGATACATCGCATGCTTCACACTCATATCTTCGAATTCGTGGCGATGTTGAAGGAATTTCACATCTTATTTGAAATAATCCCAACCTGTATGAGCAGGAACCCAGTAATCCCCCAAGAACCCAGCTTCACACTCTCTGTCCAGCACAGGCACACACACAAACACACACACACACACACGCACACACACACACACACACACACACACACACACAAGCATCACTAAACCTAGCTGTGAAATGGGATTCTCAGGGATGAGAGCTGCTCTTTGTGATCACAGAGGGGGATCCACTGCACACTTACACTGACACAAAAACACACACAATCACACACAAACCAACATGCAGACATACATACACATGGGGTATGTGTGTGTATGTGTGGCTCTTTATGTTGAAACACATACACATCTGAAAAAATGAGACAAACACTCCTTTTTTTCCTCTGAAGGCTCTCTGGAATGGATGTTGTGGGACTCTACTGTTTCTATGGCAACTACAGCCCATTTACTCCCCATGGTTGGTTGTGTTTTTTTTTGTGTGTGTGTGTGTGTGTGTGTGTGTGTGTGTGTATTCATATACTTTGTATAACTATACACTTAAATAGTCCGTGCTCCTGTTATTACACATACTTGAATACTGTGTGCATACAGCATGTTCATTGTATGTTTGTGTGATAAACTCAACAGCAGCCAGCATGCATGATGGATGGGTATTATGGTGTTGCTGGTGCTGATCAGAAAGAAGCAGAACCAACACAGCGACATCTGTCGTCTTCTTCACTGCCTCTGGAGGGAATAGATGCAAACAAATGAATTTTAATTCTGAAAATAAAGAAAAGAAACCCAGATTAAGCACGAGTCAGAATTAGATATATTTAGAAACAGTGAGTTGGCCTGCTCAAAAGATTGTAGGCAATGCAACACTGTCATAGAAAGAACTATTAATGGCAAGAAGAACAACGGTAGAAGGCAGGAACCTGGCTGGGACAGATAGCTTTAAGAGGCTGGTCTTAGGTCAGAAACACAAACAAAGGCAGTGTCACGTTGACAAAAAATAACAGAAATGGAGAAAAAAATCCTTTTGGAGGGTGTCAAATACCTGGTTCTTAGCACTGACAGGGTCCATACCCCCCCCCCGAGGGAAATTGGAGAGGGGAATTTTCTTTTTTTTTTACAACTGCTGTCAGCTTCACATGAGGGTAAAATGCTCAGGAACACTATTAGGAAGTCATCTTGTTTCAGCTCAGCCCACATTTCAAAAAGACTGGAAGCAGGGAAAATGCTACCCTGATTCCTCTAAAAGTGTTAAAACATAACTTTGAACTATTTGCCAGGGGACAAGCCAGTGTACCTGGGGTAAATGGGGAGGGTTGCATCAGGAAGGCATCTGGTGTAAAATCTTGGCCAAATCAAACATACGGATCATCAAGAATGAGCTTTCCATACCGGATCGTTTGAGGCCTGGGTTAACAGCGACCGCCTCTGGTGATGTAAGCCAACAAGATGCTGGTGGAAACTGTGCTACTGTTGGATGAAAAGAACAAAAGGAAGGAGTGTGGCAACGAGAGTGGGGACTCTAAATGTAGCGCCTATGACTGGTATAGGGAGAGGGCCGGCTGATAGGATGGAGAGAAGGAAGGTGGATATATTGTGTGTGCAGGAGACCAGGTGTAAGGGAAGCATCGCCAGGAGCACTGGAGGTGGATTCAAGCTAGACAGGAAGAGAAAAGGAGTAGGGGTAATCATCAATAAAAAGTATGTAGGTGAATATACAGTGCCAGATAGGATCATGAGTTTGAGGCTGGAAATTGATAAGGTGATGTTAAATTTTGTCAGTGCGTATGCCCCAACAGGTTGGATGTCAGTTAGAAGAGAAAGAGGAATTTTGGAGTGAGTTGGATGAAGTGGTAGAGAGTGTTCCCAGGGGGGAGACATCAGTGATTCAAGCAAACATCAATGGACATGTAGGTGAAGGAAACAAAGGTGTTGAGGAGGTGCTGAGTAAGTATGACATTAAGGATAGAAATGCAGAAAGACAGGTGGTGGTGGATTTTGTGAAAAGGATGGAAATGGCTGTGGTGAACATGCATTTTAAGAAGAGAGGGAGGAATATAGGGTAACATATAAGAGTAGAGGAAGGTGCACACAAGTGGACTACATTTTATACAGCAGGTGCAATCTGAAATTGAGAGGAGTCTGTAAGGTGGTGTCAGAGGACAATGTAGACTAGGCAGCATTGGATGGTAGTTTGTAGCATGGCTCTGGAAACCAAGAAGAGGAAGTAAGTGAAGGCAGAGGTGAGGAATAAATGGTGTAAGTTGATGAAGGAAGAATGTTGCTCCGAGTTCAGGACGGCGTTGAGACAGGCTCTGGGTGGTAGGGAAGAGTTAGCAGACAATAACACAATCTTGGAGAGGATGCCTTGTAATGGAGAAGAAGTGTACTGGTGCTGATTTTCAAGAACAGGGGTGATGTACAGAGCTGTAGTAACTACAGAAGGATAAAGTGGATGGGCAATATGCAATATGCTAGTTATGATATGTGCTTCAATATAGTACCAGGGAGTCAGGCCCTTCTGATTTGAGGCTTTCCTTTTCAGAGGAGCCACAGTATCCAAAGTCGTACGCAGTGAGGATGTAAAACTATCGATGAGATAATCTACCTCACTGGGAGCAGAGTTTAGGTAGCTGCTCTGCACTGTGTTGGCACATGGCACTGAAGAGCATAATAATGAAGGAATTAGATCCTTAAACTTAGTTACAGCACTTTCACAAAGACTTCTACTGTAATAAAACTTATTCCCCACTGCTGTGTAATCCATTAAAGTAAATGTAAATGTTACTAAGAAATGATCGGACAGGAGGGGGCTTTCAGGGAATACTGTCAGGCTTCAGTTTCATGCCATATGTCAGGACAAGATCCAGAATATGATTAAAGTGGTGGGTGGGCTCCTTTACATTTTGACAGAAGCCAATTGAATCTAATAATAGATTAAATGCAGTGTTGAGGCTGTCATTTTCAGCATCTACATGGATGTTAAAATCACCCACTATAATTATTTCATCTGAACTGAGCACTAAATCTGTCATGTATGGGCTGTGTGGCAGGCAGGAAGGAGGGAGGACCCCAACGCAGGATACACCAGACAGAGGTAAGAAGGTAAGCCCACTTTATTTACAGGTGCAAAACACAAAGCCGGACTACGCAGAGCTAGTGGCAAAACTCAGTGCAAACTACCAGACTTAATACAAAGGCAGAACAGGATACACAGCTGGAGGCCATACGAAGACAACGACAACAACAGGCACAGAAAACACTGGACTTAAATACACAGCAGGACTGATGAGGGAAGAGGAAACAGGTGGGAACACAGGTGACGCAGATTACCTTAACGAGACCAGGGGAAGCAAAACTGAACACAACAAACAGGGACCAGATAACTATCAAAATAAAACAGGAAGACAGAAGGGGGAAACAAAGACGCAGACTTGACACCAGGGAACACAAGGAACCAGAACGCAAACCAAAACCCCACAAACAAAAGAAACCCAGAACAGAACAGACAAAAATAAGCAAAACAATAAATGGGGTCCACAGGACCCCGGACCATGACAAAATCAGATAAAAAGTCTGAGAAATCAGACAGAAACTCTGAGTAAGGACCAGGTGGATGATAGATAATAACAAATAAAACAGGCTTTTGAATTTCCCAATTAGGGTGGACAAGACTAAGAGTCAGGATTTCAAAAGAATTAAAACTTGGTCTGGGTCTTTGATTAAGTAATTCCATCTACAGTGAGAAAAATTCCATCAAAAACTGCCCCAATGTAAAGGTTTTGGACCTGTTTCAACAGATCCCATCAGCAAACTTCCTCAAAATATTTAACTGGCACACTAAGAATTAATATTATGCAAATATGTTAAAATATAATGTGTACAGAAATGGTTCATTTTTACAAACAGCAGTAGAAACAAGCCGGCCAGTGCCAGCCATTGTGGCGTAAAGTAATATTTAATGTATTTGATCTCTCATGGCTGACTGAAAAGATGTCTGTCCTTCAGTGTAGATGGGATTATGCACTTGAATTGGGAGGGGTAAGAAAACATAATTCACTTGACTGCAGCCTGCAATCTACTGATATTTTACACACTCTAACTTTAAGGTGTCACTTTCGAATTTTTTAAAAATGACTAAAAAGCTACAAAAATTATTTTTCATGTTTTGGCTATCCCCTGTCTCCATTGAGGTGTAGGGTGTTCGAGCAGGCTGCTCGGTCTCCACATGTGGCTCCAGTCAGGATGCTCCTTAGTTTCAATTGATAACTTTAAACTTTTCTGGGAGTGTCCACCATTTTTCAGCACAGAGGGCATTCACCCCTGTCCAAAGAGTACCCGCGCCCTCGCTCTACACTTTGTTTGTGCCATGTCCACCATGGCACAGATCAGCCTCGCAGCTCACCTGGACACAGCGCCGGTCACTGAACAGAACTTTCTTCTCTGCCACTAACAGTCCATCTTATTCACAGGTGTATAAAAACCATCTCCACCAAGCAAAGTTACATATAGTTTTGATAACCATATAATAATAACCAAGATAACACTTGGGATCTTGTTTTTACCCAAGTACTGTGGATGTGCATGTACTGTGGATTTAGTTTTGAACCTTGTGCACTTGTGTCATTAACAAGCAAAGTGTCTAAAAATTTATTGCATTATTTGATGGCCAAAGCCAATGTTTATCTAAATATTCCCACACCAGTGACCTGGCTGACCACTTCAACACAAACTGCTTGCCATCAGTGAATTCGACAACTCCAAAAGAAGAAAACTAGAAAAGATGGAGCCTTGGATAGATGGCACATGGGAAAGTGGGCAAGCACAGCACACATGGAAAAAAGTCTGGTCTCCAAGTGGAAGCAGTATATTTTAATAACCTTTCGCTTTTCCAAAACAATCATATTTAAGACAATCAGCCAGCCCCAGCTGACTGTGATATGAATAGTGATAGTTTACTGCTAGTGGAGTCAGTGGAGTCAGACTTGATTACCTGTAATCTACCATACTCTGTTCTCGACTGTCTGGGAACCAACCACAGGTATGTTTACAGCAGGAATTCATAACTTGCTCTTTTTTGGTCGCTAAGCTCTGAGCTTTGGTTCACCATAAACTGAGTCCTAGTGTGAAATGGGAACTGACTTGAACTGCTAGAATGGTTTGTTTTCATTAAGATTTTTTTTGAGTTCTTGCTTTATTTTCTGTGACGTGGCGGTTTTTGCAGAAGGACATGAACAAAATCGATACCTAACAGTAACAGTTGTTTTAGGAGGATCTGTAACATCTACTGGCCAGAAAAGATCACTAACAAGGACCCGCACAAGAAGACAGTCTGCTTGTCTTTATTTTGAGTAACAAGATCTTGCAGTCAAAGATAAGTTGTTTTGCCACGATGATGGCCATGTTTTAAGGTTGTCCGAAAGCTGCCTTGAGATGGACCCATAAAACGTGAAGGAGGGGCTGGCCTAAGACCGCTACCTTACAGCCACTTCTGGGAAAACAAGAAACAGTGTCTAAAACATCTTGTTAGGTGAAATGTTGATGAAGCATTTTGTGTGCAAGGTTCCAGGTGGTTTACTTTGCTTGCTTTGATCACTGGACGCTGCATGATACAAACCAGTCTTTATTGGACACAAATTAACACAGTGACCCCCCCCCTCTTTTTTTTTTCTGTGTGTGGCTTTTCTGACCAAGAAGGTCAACAGATGATAAACTCTTCTAAAACACTGGAACACACAGAGTCCTTCCACTTCCAATATCTTTAAAGTGGATCGCCTTCAAATTAGAGGATTGGAGGAAATGTCACAGCACACTCACACTCTCTCTCTGTCTCTCAGTCAGTGCTTGTGTGGTTTATAGTGCACTACTTCAAAGGTTATTCTCTGACCTTATTCGTGCTCATATCTAAGGAAATAAAATAGAAGGCAACTCTGTGCTCCCTGCTGAATGCTCTTCTTGCAGACACGACGTGGCTGCTCCTCCATGTTCTTTGCTTTCTTTTCTCCTCTGTTCCTGGAAGAATAAATGAAAGAAAAGTTGAAGGACTGAAAACTCAAATTTTAACCAGCTTCATTTCCTCAGGTTAGCTTTGTGACACACAAAAGGAAAAAAAAAAATACAGAAGCTTTTCAACATTTCATTGACAAATGGTGTCTTGTGCCCCTGCAGCTACACATAGTTAAACTACAGACAGCAGGCCAGGGCCACGATGTACCTGTTCCAGGCATTCATTCATTGTGTTGGGTCTTATTTGCTCAAGGAGTTGCAAGAGAGCTTAATGATGAGGAGCCTATAGTCACCAGAATTACATGAAAAGGAAACCCAAAGTGGTGTATATGGTCATAAAAGCAAAAGAATCACCGTCATATGAGCATGAAAGTACTGTTTTTACTGTATGCAAGAGGATGGTTGGAATTGTGATTAAATGATTTTATTGCTACGTAGCTATTAAAAGTCTTCTTGAGAACTAAAGTGCTGGAAATAACAGATTATGACAGCATAGTTCACGTTTATTTAGAAGCTAAAATAAAAAGGCCACTGTGGGGTTTTTCAGTTTATTTAATAAGCAGTTTCTCTCACTATTAACTGATATTTGTCAATATGAAAGTCATTTTTGGACAAACAGTATAGCTGCTCACTGCAAAACTGTATTTTACTACTTGTATGCCACGAGACTAGCTGCTGAGTGTCAGTTTGGTCATAATAGAAGTGGGAAGTAAAGCTCTTGGCTCTTTCAAATGGATGACACCTCGCCACTGGTACAGATATGTGGATGACACTCAAAACCCAAGAAGTAGAAGCCTTCACTCGCCACATCAACTCAGTAAAATACATACATTTTACCACGGAGGACACCGGGGGATAATAGGTTACCGTTCCTGGCCTGTGCGGTACTTATTGAAGAAGAAGATGGAAACCCAACATTGAACTCTACACACACACACACACACACAGACCAGAACCTAGTTTTTGACTCCCACCACCCACTGAAACACAAACTTGGGGTGATCAGGACCCTGCAACACCGGGCAGTTTAAATACCTGGGTCTCTCCACCTTTTGGTTTGAGAACTGAAGAAGCCTTTGGGATGAGAGGTGCAAACTCTTTAAGAGACAAAAAGAAGTCCATTCGCCTTTTTTTAAGCTCCAGAGTTCACAAGTGAAATATGCAAAAACATATGTCCCAGAGGGTGTGATCTCTCTTTGCTCTTTAGCTAAAATATTTCAGCTTATTGAGCCAAAGTCAGCCCTGTGATCGAGTGCTGACCGTGAATGAATTAATGCAGGTTTATTTTCCCTTAATACTACATAGATGTCTCAATACTGGACACACAGAGATGAGCCAGTAAGTAATCCTCATCTACTTATCTGACTTCTGTTATATTCCTTTGTGCAATTCTACACAATTCTGCAAAAACAACCCGAT
The DNA here is from genome assembly GCA_024447675.2 of Pterophyllum scalare. Classification (NCBI taxonomy): domain Eukaryota; kingdom Metazoa; phylum Chordata; class Actinopteri; order Cichliformes; family Cichlidae; genus Pterophyllum; species Pterophyllum scalare. The sequence goes on along the minus strand of JAMQGT020000487.1, from coordinate 96,611 downwards.
CTTTGGCTGATGCATGCCTGCACAGGCAGCTTGACCCACGCAAACACACACTCACAGACTGCTATTGTCTCTTTTGTATTCTTGGCTGATTTCTCATCCCCCTCTTTTCTGTTTTGTGTTCCTCTCATTTTCTATCCTTCACTGTGCTGTTATCTAATGGAGCTCTGCGGTGATGTGCGATGCTACGTGAGATGGCAGCAGAGCAGACAGGTGAAAGCCACTTTGTCATCACTAAAAACCACCTGCAAGCTTCCAACATACTCATTAGCACCTTTTCCCTTTACTCCTGATCACTCACCCTGCTGTTTTGCTTTAACCCCCCCCCCCCACACACACACACACACACACACTGCATTGGCTCGAAGCTTTGTTCTGAAATGTTAAATTGGCATCCGGTCGCTGAAAACACTGGTGCTGATTACAGAGTGAGGGTCTGGACAAACAGCTGAGGACAGGCAGAGCAGGAAAGTAATGCAAGAAGGAGAAAGGGAAGTTCTTTCAGCTTCTCAGCTTGTCACTCTGAGCTGTTATTATCGACCCACGGGTTGGCAGACCTGAGATGAACCTCCATATTTCAGGTCTTAATCTGATCCAAGAGCATTTGAGAGCATTTTAAACTTTTTCCACCTGCGTTAACAGACCCATCGTGACCACCCACAAAAATACAGACTGTTAACCAGCAGGTGAAAATGTGCGTTATGTTATAGTTGTGATTACTGCCTGGTGGTTGGATACTGAGTCATTATAAGGTACGTCACCACTGCTGCTGCTAGGTTTGACAAGCAGAGTCACCTTACAATCATCTCGCTCATTTAACTTAAAAGGTATAAATTTTGACCTTAATGATTGAGAATCTCAGCCAACAAAAATGTTTCAGTAAAGCGTTGCACCAAGATGTGATAGTCCAAGTCTCTGGAGCTGCACTGAAGGGATGTTCTCGTGATGGTGGTGGAGAGCACAGTCTTACACACTGGTATGATTCACTTCATTCCTATCATCCTCAAACAATTAAAAGACATTGTGTTAATACTAAAGGATACACACACACACACACATAAGGCAGTACCCTTTATTAAACCAAACTAAATAAATTGGTTGAAACGCTCTGAAACAGGCTGCTATCCCCATAATACAGCCTTATTATGGGATGACCCATATGTCCACCATAACCAAAAACTGTTTTTCTTTTTCAACTAATGAATTTCTTTATTTTATTGGCAATTACCCAAAACTACAACAGCCATGTGTGTGGCAATAAAGGAGTATGGATAGTATTTCAACCATATTGGGATTTGTGTCATTCTGTGAAAATCTAATGAAGAAGATTTGTGTGCAAATATAATCCACATGTAGCAAATCTAAACACAAACACAAGATGTTACCTCAGGTGTAGAGAGGGACACGACTGCGTCATCCTCAGCGCTCACAGCTGCTTCTTGTTTGCATTTCCAGCGGCTTCATTACACTCATCACATCTCCGCTCTTCTATGGAACAACATGCAAACAAAAATTTCATATGGGAGCCAGGGGAAGTGAAAATTAGGCAATTCTGAAGTGTAAACTACTGCTGATCACCGCTGCATTCTTTTAAAATCAGATAATCAGGCCTCTGCCAACACACAACTGCGCAGTTACACACCAACGAGTGACTAGCTGGCAGATTTTTGCCACTAATAATGGTTTAGTGGTGAGAGGTCCCAAAGAGGAGGTGAAGACTGACACTCGAACCATCCCTCCTTCTCTTTTTCGCTGGCAGCTCTCATCTGCCATGTTGGAGGGAGCGGTGCCATCACTTGGCACCTTATTTATTTTAATTATTTTGATTCCCCGCTCTCCATCTCTGGCATCCCTGGCTCGGGGAATTGCTGATGGCTGACACTCATTTGTCAATCTCGCCGCGGCTGCCTGCCAATTATAAAATGAAAAGTTTTGGCGAGGCCATTATAAGCAGCTCTGGCTGTTTCAGAGAGTGTTAACAGCCGAGAGCGGCTTGTCGCTGCCTCCCCCTGCCCTCCCGTTTCTCTGCAGCATAATGTGGGCTCGACGCCACACAGCAACAATCAGGTGAGCATTTGCTCTCCATTTTTGATGTACCCTCTTTGTTGCTGTACAGTTATCAGCGCTCCCACTCTCTGCTGCCAGTTTTAGAAACTTCAGCATCTCCCTTCGCCGCTCCTGTCCTCTTCTCAGATTGCATCATGCCGCTTTCTCTACATCAGCACAATGAAATCTACAGGAGACTTTGGAGAGTTTTTCACAATGTATAAGATAATAACAAGACAGTAAAGGCTGGCTCTGCTGATACAGCTCATTTAAATGTAGAGTTTGTGGCAGTAGTGACGCAGCTCATGAAGACCTGGATGACAAAATGAATCAAAACTCATTCTAGGAACATTTTAAATTTCTGTACCAATTATTTTACACATTTCAGCTCGTTTGTTACTACACCTTCTGCTGCTCACATGTATCTTGCATTAACACTGACATAGATGGATTAACCTGCTAGTTGGGCCTGGAGCTAAAATGAGTCACTGGGCCCATATTAGCCCCTGTTTCTTCTCTGATGTATGAATTGCAGTAATGCTGCCAAATACTATGTGCACCAAGGTTTGCTACACAGTAACCTCATTACTAAGAAATATGCTCCATATAAGCGCAATATTAGCTTAACTAATTATGGTTTTAAAACTTAATTTAAGTCCAGGGCTCAGGATATAAAGCAGGACCCTCCTAAAGGCCAGCATCATGTTGCTTTAGTAACAGCATTAGTGATCAGTCTGAACTGCCATTTTAGCCAAGTGGTGTCTGGAAATTGTGGATATTTATTTGTTTTTCCCTAGCTAATAACTGTCAGCTGAAAGTTGAACAAATGAATGGTACTTGATAAATCTATATTCATCGCCAGCTTACCGTTGAATCCTGCAATTAATCGTACCTTTATAGAGTAAAAAAATAACAAAAATGTTGATACAGTTGCAGGTCCAGTTCAGTTGTATCGTGTTACACTAAAGGTGTTAATTATTTTTCCCATCTCATGCCTACTGATGCAATAGAGCACAACAAACGAAATCCTCCAAAATGACCATGAAATTATATTGACATGTCTCTAAGGTGGTTTCCAGGCTAATTAAATTTTCAAGTAGGCTGGATTTATTGCAGGACCCACGAATTAGCCTGCAGACTTAATTTTAATTACAATCATCATGAAACTTGCTAATAAAGCTCCAACTGACTGTTTGTTGCCCATGAAACAGCTATCAGTGAATATAACTTTTAACACACTGGACAGTTTCACATGTCTCATCAGGGCTATGAAGGTGTGCTTCTGATCACTGCACACATTTTGTAAATAACATTATAGTAGATGAAATTGCCACATACCAATAGCCACATAGTAAACCTGAGACTTTATTTGGACCCACAGGGCCCGAGATAGTTGCTACATTTTAGAGGAGATGTCCTGCCAATCTCAGTGGCAGCAGTAGTTCATAAAGGAGAAAACAGTTTGGTAGAAGATGTTAGGTTGAAAAATTTCCAAATTGTCTAAAGGAGCGGGGTTATACCTTCAGTGTTGTTCTTAATAACGATGGTTGATGGTGGAATGAAGACAAGCTCGCTCTTGGCCAGTTTGAATTCTAGTTGCTGCCTTGCCAAACTGTTAGGGAATAGTAGTTGTGTCAATTTGCTTTTATTCAGCCGTTAACCAGAATATACTGCTCCTAATAATCTTTCCACAGTCAGCAAAAGTTAGTATTTGTCTCAATTAAGACGAGTTAGAAAGCTTGAAACTAGAGGAATGGAGCCTGCAGATTAATACTGATAGTTCTTGGGTTGTGGTTCAGCTCTCGTATGTGGAAACAGCTTCTTGCTCTTGTAAAGCCTCTTGTTTTTGATGGATGCAGTTTTGCCTGCATCCTGCCAAAGCACGCAGAGGCTGCAGGAGAGGAGAAGGAATACATTTTGTTGAGAAAACACAATTCATTTTCTGTTGTGCTGCTAAAAGTCAAGCTTGTTAATTAGAGAGAAGCTTGTCTGAAGGATTAACAACAAGCTCTGCTGTTCATTTCAGAGCCTGCTGCATCACACACCTGCACTGATGGATTATGGGTAAGCACTTTTGTTTGGTTGCATTTTGTGATGAGACGTTTGATCTGGCAAAAGTGTCAAGTCAGGCAGAAAAGCAGCCTAACAAGAAGCCCGGCTTCCTCTGGGTATAAAAACACTGGTTTACTGTTGTTTTGTTGCAAATGCTCGGCCTCCTTTCATCAGCATATTTTAACAGTCATACAGTAAAGAACAAAAAGAAGACAAATTGGGGTTTGAGAAGGACCAGAGACAACAGAATTTTTCTTGAATTAGCAGTGAGTGAGGCAAAGCTCAGAGCTTAACGGCTCTGTTTTTGCAGCAGAATGTTTCCAACAAAGCGCCGGCTGCTTTCTGCTTCTCACAGAATAATTGGATGGAAAATGAAACACCGCCTTTGAGCGGATGTTCCTTTTGTTTTAGCTCCACGTTGCAAATATAGACACACATGTATCCTGTATTAATGTCACAGCTGTAGCAATCCAAAAGTAGTTAGTTCCTACCAGCAGCCTTGTCCCTGCTGTCAGAGGTCATTAACTGAGGAGTGCGTGCGTGTGTGTGAGTGTGTGTGTGTGTGTGAATCGATCGCAATGTGATGGTGAGCTGTAGGAGTCATGCTGGCTAATTAAGGCTTCTAAGGCTAACTGAGCTACTCCTGCCCCTGATCAGGCACAGAGCACGACACACACACACACACACACACACACTCTAAGGCACACACGCACTGAATTCAGTGTTAACAACGCTTCCTTTAAAAGTGAAAACATGTATATGGTCCACATCATATGTGACCAGTTGAGTCAGTGCGTCATTTGCATGAAAAGATTATTTTTGTGTGTTGCTTTGCCACATTTGTTACAAATTGCAACATGAGATCCTTTCCTCACAAATGTGTTTGCACAACTTTGTTCTTATCAGAATATCAAACACACGAACCCCATGAGTTTCACAAATGTGTTTGCAATTGCAAATCTCTAAAAAAATCTAAAAGGTTGCTTCAGGAGTTTGGGTCTTGTGTGGGAGCGGGAGATTGACAGATGGATTGGCACGGCGTCTGCAGTGATGCGGACGCTGCACCGGTCCATCGTGGCGAAGGGAGAGCTGAGTGCAAAAGCAAAGCTGTCGATTTACCGGTCGATCTACGTGCCTACCCTCACCTATGATCACAAGCTTCGAGTAGTGAAGAATGAGAATAAGATTGCAGGTGCAAACAGGTGCACAGAAAGAAATGAGCTTCCTCTGAAGGGTGGCTGGCCTCTTCTTTAGAGATAGGGTGAGGAGTGCAGCCATTTCAGAGGGGCTCAGAGTAGAGTCGCTGCTCCTCTACATCAAAAGGAGCCAGTTGAGGTGGTTCAGGCATCTGACAAGGATGCTTCCTGGGTGAGATTTTCTGGGCATGTCCTACTGGGAAGAGGCCTTGGGGTATATCAAGGACACACTGGAGAGATTATATCTCTTGGCTGGCCTGGGAGCACCTCGTGGTAGCGATAGAAGGTGGCTGGGGAGAGGTGCTCAAGCTGCTAACCCCACGACCCAGCCCCGGATGGACACAGCATTCCCTACACTGCCGACTCAAATAAAAATAGAATCCCAGTAAGTCAGAAAAAGAAAATGAAAAGTGAAGTGCAATATTTTCTGTAAAACTCCCTCTTTGGCTGTCAGAGTGTGTGCATGGTTTATGTCTTCTAATCTGATTAGCAAGTAAAAACCTGGAAATGAGGCACTGCACTCTTGTTTACCTCACTATTATGCAGTTTGTTCTTCTCCACAATTAACATTAAAGAGACTTTATATTGGCGGCTGCTGAATGGGAGCAATGTAAGTAGCATTCTGTGGCTGCTGCAATGCTTCTTCTTCTGGTGTACTGTAAAGATGCTGTTTCTCTCATCTGAGGCTGAGCACTCAAAATGGTTTGGACTCAAAGAGGAAACTCCATTTGGGGTTCAGATGGAAGATACATGCTTGTTCCTGATCGGCTTTGACGGGGACTTCATCAGTGGAGAATGGCATGTATGCTGTTGCTTTGTTGTCATCTTTCACCTGTTTACTGTTTCTCATTTGCAGTTTGACAGGAGCTGCTCATCTCTGCAGCAACCTGTCACATCAATTCACAAAATTTTGTAGGAAACTGCACAGCAGTGAGGACACATTCACAGCAAAAACATTTCACTTGAAATAAAAAGTTGTGGCCCAGTTCTGGTTTGACTGGCCAGACAGCGCAGGGCAGCTGGCTGAGCTGCTGGAACAATGAAATGTTCTGCTTTTATTATTTGTTTTGTTTTCTTTTGTTTAATAAGCTGTTAGAAATCATTTAAAGTTGATGGGGCACAGTATAAATAAAAAGTCATTTTGAGATTATTACCCCCGCCAAGGAGGTTTTTGGAAGTGATTGCTGTCATTCTGTCAGTAAACGTGTCATGGTCCTGGGTCTGCGACCCCTTGGTTCGTAGTTTATGGTCTTTTGTAGTTTTGTTACCTTTATTGTTACTGTTTTGTTTTGTTTGGTTATATTGTGCCATGTGTTCCTCTTACATACTCTTAGTTAATTTTCTTCCATGCAGGGCAGGGTTTCGGGGGCAGCAGCCTAAGCAGAGAAGCCTAGGCCTCTCTCCCCCAGCCACCTCCTTCAGCTAATTCGGGGGGGACACAGAAGTGCTCCCAGGCCAGCCAAGAGATATAATCTTTCCAGTGTGTCCTGAGTCGGTAGGCTATGCATGGAACACCTCACTCAAGAGGCACCCAGGAGGCGTGATCTCGTTCTTTTGGTCACTTCCCAAACCTTGTGAAAATACATGTAGGTTAGGGTAGAACAGAGGGTGAACAAGACCCTTTTATCAAGTGTCAAGAGTTAAACTCCTACACTTGGGGCAGAATTTATCATATTATTATTATTATTATTATTTTTATTATTATTATTATTATTATTATTATCCTCATCATCTCCCCCACAAGAGATCCATGAACGCGTTCATTAACCCATCTGTTATTTAATGAACAAATCTGTGTGAAATTACAGACATTTAGTGTCATTATGCTCTCAGTGCATCAGATTTTAGATATATAAACTAGAATTAAAGTTTTATATTTAAAATAAACATGACATATTCATGAAATTATCCTACATAGTCCTTTTGTGTGTACAAATAATGGTTTACCTGTGAAAAAAAGGAAGAAGAATAAAACATGGTATTTTGGCCACATTATTTTATATTAGACATGTTAATCCACTGTATTTTTGTAATTTTATTGATATTTCACATATTTCAAAATAACAGGAAAATTCTCTAAAATTTATAGAATAAATTCTGTTAAATTACAGTTTTTGTTTTGTTTTGTTTTGAAACTTCCAGGGCAACTTAGGAGTGGCTCTGTAAGAAGTATTTCAAGGTCCTGGAGTGGCCTAGCCAGTCTCCCGACCTGAGCCCAATAGAAAATCTTTGGAGGGAGCTGAAACTCAACGTTTCCCAGCGACAGCCCCGAAACCTGAAAGATCTAGAGAAGAACTGTATGGAGCAGTATTTCTTGACCAGTGGGACTTGGTCAAGAACTAATGGAAACATCTGACTTCTTTTTTTTGTTTGGCCACAATGGCTTTTTCTGTTAACAGTGTAGAGACAAGAAATGAGGGAAAGACATAAGGGCAGGCCAGGACTCAAACCTGTGCTGCAAAGTGGCATATGCACGTGGTCGCCTGCGCCACCACTGAGCCACCCAAGCACCCTGCAAACAAAGGTTTCTGTACCAAATATTAAGTTCTGTTTTTCTATTGTAACAAATACTTTCATTAAAATGCATGTTAATTATTTAAAAATCATACAGTGATTTTCTGGATTTTTTTTTTTTTTACAGTTGAAGTGTGCCTACGGTAAACGTATAGACCCCTCCATTCTTTGTAGGTGGGAAAACTTGCAAAATCGGCAGTGTATCAAATAATTATTTTCCCCACTGTACGTTCATTCATCAACCAATATTTGTTATCAGTCAAACATCCAATTATCAGAAAAACTCTTCATAAAAAATGCCACATAAACTGTATAGTGGAACTCAATTAACAACATATGGTATATATAGCTAGGACACACAGGGACAATGAAGTCAAAATGAAGGAGACACAGTCAAGAGTTCAAAGGGTTCAGAAGTGGGTTAACACTGTCTAAACCGTTAGATTTTTACTCATCGGCTAAACAAGAACATATTTTACAGATACAAATACTGACATGAAACTTGTTCTTGAAACAAACAAAACCCAGAATCAATAAATCTTGGTAATAGGATGGTAATTGCATACCACATTGATGTAAACTTATCCAAGATACATTCAGGAAGGATTCTAATTAAATCAGACAAGCTCTCTCCAGAGGTCAAAGACACATTTGGCCTTATTAAGATCAGTGTGTAAATCTAACTTGTTTTTACTGCACAGGTAGGAGGTACAATAATGAAATTACAGAAGGAAGGAGCCAGCAGGAAGCTCAGATAAAATATATACAAAAACACAAAGTGGGGTTAATTTTTTATTGCGTGTTTTTATGTGTGCGCATGTATCACAATCCAACTATTAACAGTTGGCTTTCAAGACAATAAGAAAATATGAAGAAAGTTTGTATAAGAATAAATAGCAGCATCAGAAAGTCCTTTTTTTTTAAACAGCGCCAAATCAAAACAACAGTCCACTCAAACTGCTTTACATTGTAAATTAAAGACTCTAGAATAATACAGAGGAAAACCCAACAATCAGACGACCCCCGTACTTGGTGACAGTGGGAAGGAAAAACTCCTTTTTAACAGCAAGAAACCTCCGGCAGAACCAGGCTCAAGGAGGGGCAGTTATCTGCCGGGACTGGACAGGAGTGAGGGAAGGGAGACAGGACAAAAGACATGCTGTGGAAAAACGCCAGAGATTAATAAGTAATAATTAAATGCAGAGGTCTATAAACATGGAGAGTGAAAAGCAATGAGTGATGAAGAAACATTCAGGGGAGAGAAAGAGATGGGGGAAGACCACTTTTATTTACACTATATATGCTTCCCTTAAGCAGTATTATTTGAAGGCAAACCATACATTTTCATTGGTATATAGATGATACCCAGCTTTATCTGTCCATGAAGCCACATGTCAATTAGTGAAAATGCAGGGATGTCATAAAGACATAAAAACCTGGATTACCTCTAGTTTCCTGCTAGGGTTGTTCTTATTTTCTTCAATCAGTTATGAATAGAAAGATGTCCTAGCTTTTTCGAGAACTTTCTTTATAGAGCAACAAACCCTTTTTCCAGGCTTAATTAAGATTTTCTAAATTAAAAAGACGCCATTCCCTCTCCAGTTTACGGGTTATCTGTTTTAAGCTGTACGTTTGTGAATTATACCACGGAGTCAGGCACTTCTGATTTGAGGCTTTCCTTTTTAGAGGAGCCACAGTATCCAACGTCGTACGCAGTGAGGATGTAAAACTATTCACGAGATAATCTACCTCACTGGGAGCAGAGTTTAGGTAGCTGCTCTGCACTGTGATGGCACATGGCACTGAAGAGGATCATAATGGAAGAATTATATACTTATAATAGGTGAAGGCACTTTCAGATATCCTTCTACTGTAATTAACTTTATTACCCACTGCTGTGTAATCTAATAAGATCCAGAATATGAGGTGGTGGATGAGCTCCTTTACATTTTGAGGGAAGCCAACTGAATCTAATAATAGATTAAATGCAGTGTTGAGGCTGTCATTTTCAGCATCTACATGGACGTTAAAATCACCTACTATAATTATTTTATCTGAACTGAGCACGAAATCAGATAAAAAGTCTGAGAAATCAGACAGAAACTCTGAGTAAGGACCAGGTGGACGATAGATAATAACAAATAAAACAGGTTTTTTGAGTTTTCCAATTAGAGTGGACAAGGCTGAGAGTCAGAAAATTGAATTAATTTAAACTTTGTCTGGATCTATGGTTAATTAATAAGCTGGAGTAGAAGATTGCTGCTACTCCTCCTCCTTGACCTGAGCATTCTGACAGTTAGCGTGATGCACGAGTGTTAATTCATTTAACATATTGTCATTTTTTTCTGGTTTTTCAGAAAAGACAAAACAGTGAACCAAACATTAAAAATGTAATGATTTTTGCAAAAATAAAACTTTCATTAAAAAAATGACTTAGGCCATTATTTTACAAGAGTGATTATATTCATCCTGCTGTAACCAGGTTTCTATAAAGCAGAATAAATCAATATGTTGATGAATTATTAAATCGTTTGCTAACAGGGACTTAGAAGAGAGAGATACCCAATGTTTAAAAATCCACATTTAACTGTTTTACTCTTTGGTGCAGTTGAGGACGCTATATTGAGTATGCCAAGTCCACCAGTTTGTTCAGTGTTAAAATATCTTGATGTCTTCCACGAAGAGCAGGGTTGGGCATGTGAGTTAAGAATGCTTAACTAAGAATGCTTTTTGTTAAATATAGTATTACATTTCATCATTTTTAATAACCAAGTTTTGCTGATCTAAGGAATCCATACTTGCTTGCTTTCATTAGTCAGAGCACAGTGAGAAAACACATCCAAACATATCCCTTAGAGGTTAAATGGTTGCTAAAGCAGCTCAGTGATGCTTCCTCCAGTGATAATATTTAATGTAGTTCTAGTAGCTGAGGGCCATGTAGCCAGCTAGTGGCGTAGCTGTGCCACCAGTACCTCCCAGCATTATGTAGTGGAGGTAAGTCAAGTAGGAATGAATCCTTGACCTCTAGATCAGGTTCTACCCACCATCTTGACCAGTGCAGAGGGTCTTACTGTTCTTTTCAGCACAGTAAGTAGTAAATAGCACTGATGCTATTTACTGGGAAACTGGAAAATAAGGAAGTTGCTAGCATGGTTGTAACATCTTGGTATGCCCAGTCTCAACTGTGTAATACAGCGAGATTGTGCCTACCCCCCAAATACAGCCTATTGGAGTTTGGAGATACCAGATAAGCAGCACATTTTATGATTTGGCAATGTGATGATAACAGCTCGGTTAGATTTAGCCATAAAAATAAGTTGGTTAGTTTGAACATAAGATCACAGCTTGGGCTGTACTGACTCACAGGATTTTCATCAGCTTTTAATATATTATGGAGTATAAAATTGGAGTCTGAAACAGGAAATCCACAGTATCCCTTACATTCATATTCTTATCACTTAAATAGACCAGAACAGTAAGATAAGTTTAAATATCCTGAAGAGGCACTGGCCAACTCCCTTTAAATGACAGCAGGTATTTCTGTCTTATTACAACCATGATACATGTTGAGCGTGTGTGATAAGACATAATGAAAGCACAGCCTGTCCCTCTGCTGCCACAGTAATCCCCCTAAATGTATGAAAATAGAAGCTCAGCTATTGTCGGAGTCAGCGTGCTGCCTCAGCATATACATCCTCTGACACCATTTGGAAGAGGTGCACCCTGGGATATTCTCTCACTGGGACAAAATCCATTTCGATCCATCTCCCCTCTGGCACAGTGAGAGGAAGTTTGATTGATTTATCAGGCCTGCTTCTCCCCAGCCTTCCTTTAATGAGACAGTAATAGCCCACGGTCGGCCGGCACTCCAGAGACGAATGTGAAGGAGAGGCGAGCGGCAGAGAGCAGAAATGTGGACAAGAATATGTAACCCAAGGTACAATCAATCCAACACACACGGATGGAGAGTGAGGGGGAGAAAATGAGACATGTGGCTAAAAACATGGCAAAAGACTGAAGTACTGGAACGACAAAATGACAGAGGCGGCAAGTAAAAATATATGGGCAAAAAAAAACACAAGAATGTATTGACCAAAATTATTACCGTTAACTAAAATTCTACCACTGCCTGAAGGGACACCCGATGTTTTCATACACAGTAATGGACACTACCTTGACCCAAAGTCTGTGAACACCCCCAAATTTACTTGGATATGATGAGTATGACAAAATGGACATTAATACAGTGTTGTAGTAGCTTTCAGGCTTCTGGGTACAGTCTGTCCACCAGCTGTTGGAATCTGGCTGCAAGGATTTGCTGCAGTTCAGGTGCATTAGCGTTAGTGAGAAACAGCACTCACATCGTAGTTCATCTCAAACATTTTGGTTGGGGTTCACACAAGGGTTCTGGGCAAGCCAACTTGTTTTTCATATAGTTCTTTCTGAACAAAGCCAGAAGATGCCTCTGTGATGGTGGACTATACAGCAGAAAGCTCCAGACACTAAGCACAAGACAAAGTTGGAAGCACACCAAACAAACGTGTGTTCTCATGCTTTAAGCCAGGGATCCTCAAATCCAGGCCTCGAGAGCCGGCGTCCTGCAGGTTTTAGATGTGTCCCGGATCTGACACACCTGAATCAAATGGATGAATTACCTCCTCAGTATGCAGTCAAGTTCTCCAGAGACCTGCAAATGACTTCTATATTTGACTCAGGTGTGTTGAAGCGGAGACACATCTAAAAGTTGCAGGACACCGGCCCTCGAGGCTTGGATTTGAGGATCCCTGCTTTAAGCCATATACGTGAACAACTACTGACCAGACTGTTTATGAGTCCAATTATGAGATTCGACAGTAAGTCACAATATCAATCACCGAAGCATAATTAAAGTGTTTAAAGTGAAGAAACATCAACTGGCTGTATTGCATGTTACTTTACTATTTACTAAGCTCCCCTCATATGGAAAGAATATCCCAGATGAACACAAATGTTGCCTTTTATAGTTTAAGATTTAATGTGTAACACAAAGTAGACAGTCACAATTTTCTGTAACACATTTAGACTTTCCAGAGGCTTTTTGATTTTATAAACAGTCTTTTAGTTCAGCCTCTTGACTTGTGATTTTTTTTGCACTTTATCATAGATATTTTTCATGTACCAGTACTTTTCTTAAAACCAATATCCCAGGCTGTTCGCATTCCCAAAGCATCAAGTACCTTCTCTTTGACAAACTCCCTTGCATCTTCTAGATGCTCAAAAACAGTTTTTGATTTTTGTTTGTGATGCAGGACCCAAAATTAGCATCAAGCATCAATGCTACTATTTACTTTTGCAGTGTTACTTTTTTTTTCCCACCTGGTGCTTAGTTTCTTTCAGGCACTTAAACTACTTGGTTACATTTAGACAAAACCAAAGTCATCAGCTTTAGGAATAGATTGTGGTTCGTATCAAAAATCTCCAGGGTCTTAAATAAGGGTCCAAATGTGATGGGCTGGGAGTGAGACTGGGCTGAATATCTTCCAGAGGGACACAGACCAAATGTGTGGCTAAAACTGACAGCTTTAGCAGTTGCTAACTTTTAACGGAAACTTAAAATAGCCTTGGTTATAAGAGCAGATGCAGAGCTGAGATCAGACGTGGATAGATGCCTCAGGGAGAGGAGAGAGGGGGTAGACGGTAGACAGACAAGCCAGCAGGTAGAGCAGGCGTCTGCTGATTGCCAGCAGCAGTCGGTCACCGCAGCCTTTAATTAAAGTCACTCTCTCGGGCTCTTAAGCAACAGCTTGCAATTTCCACAGACAACAGCAACATGGCGTTGAGGCTGGGTGACCTGTAATTGTCTGTGTGTAAGGGGGGGTGGGGGTGAGGGGGGAGGCAGAGATGTCAGCCTCCCTGCCAACCTGTGATTTTCATGGGAATTAATGACACAGTAGTGGCCACATCATCTCCTTGACACTGTTTGCTGGGAGCCAGAGGTGAGGTGCTGACCTTCATGTTGATTCCACCCACCCTTGCTGCTGTCCATCTCTATTTTGAAAACATGTAATGCTATGGAACAAGAGATGGAAAGAAAAAAAAACAGCCTCAGGAGTTGAAATGCAGGGTGTAAGCAAGAAAAGTTCTCATTTTGTGTCATAGACTGACATTTGTCAGAAATCTACCTTGGGAATGGGCTTTTTTGAAAAGGTCAACATTAGGAGATGTGGTGAACAGAAAAGATCTGCTACAGTTTGCTCCCAGGGGTCATTCATCCATCCAACCACCAGCAGCAGCTTTCAACAATCTGAAGTTCAACTTGTTTTTCATATAGTTCTTCTGAACAAAGCACCAACCTCAAGAGACTGTCCCCACTGGGGACAGTGATTTATATGGAGTTTGAAAAAATAAAACTATATTAATAAATAAGTATTGACTGCTCATTAACCACCAATAAAACTGTGCATTAATGGAGTATAAAATAACACCATAGTCTTTTAACAAAATCATAATTAATTAACTTATCCATTTATTCAGTCCAGGTAATAATTAAGATATTAGAAGTTAATTTCTCAGTATAAACCGACCACATAAACAAGTGGTCCTAAGACTTTGCCTTCCTACCACAGCCAGAAAGATAAAGCACAACAGCAGCAGCCTCAGCCACTTGTCAGATCTGGGCCTAACGTGATCTGTATCTGAATAAGGAAAAACATATTAGTCTGTAAGCATAAGGCAGAACGCAATGAAATCCAAACTCTGGGCAGGGCTAGTGGGAGAGGTTTGCCTTCAGGACTTAAAACTTGGATTAGGTTTAGAAAAGGGTCATGGCTCGGGCTAAAATATCACCACTCACCAATGCTAATGATGGAGAGGCTGTCTGACAGAATTCCTTCGGTACACTTCTCCAAGGTGAATGCCACCTGGTGGCTTTTAACTGATTTGTATACTTCAGACAAGTGAAATGCAGACTCCTCTTCGGGGATTGATGAGTGCAGCTTAACCTACTGTGTAAGTTAGACCACCTCTGAAAGTGAATTCTGTATAACATGACCAAATTGTCTGAAAACATCTGCTATGTATGTTGAAATTATATATAGTATATATAAAAGTATATATATATATATACATATATATATATATATATATATATATATATATATATATATATATATACTTTTTCTTACAACATTTTATTTTTTGTACATTTTATACATTGTGTTTTATTTTTAGTATATTTTTAGATTATATTAGATTATTATATTTTTATTTTTATTTTAAATAGTTTGACTTTCTATTGCATGGCACTGAACAGGAGTGGACCTCCAATCTCATTGTACATCCTGTATAATGACAATATAGGCAATAAATAATAAATGCAGAAGTTCATATATATATATATATATATATATATATATATATATATATATATATGAACTTCTGCATTTCAACACTAAATGCATAGTCTGTTTAGGGAAATGCTTTGTCATGTGTTTAAGGCAAATATGAAGCTAGAGGTAGCGTAACACAGCATAAAGAATACAACAGGAAGCTGCATCCAAAGGTAATTATGGCCACATACCAGCATCTCTGAAGTGAACCGGTTAGATGTAAATTATTTAATCTGTACAACTGCAATAATTGTATAGTTGTACAGTTAGTACATTGGTCTTACAGGCAGATTATTGGTTTAAGTGACTTTTCATCTTTTATGGTGTGCATGTGTTAACAAATGTGCAGCCTGAGATCCTCTCATGGACATGGTCCTTCAGGCATGTCAGGGCATCACAGTGTTAGAGTATTCAAAGAATATTCAGAGCCACGGCTTTATAGATATAAAATGAGAAATGCAGAGGTCACGCTGAAGATGAACTGAATCCCTGATTCTTCGTGGTTGTTTGTTTTTCAGGGCATTGCAATGGCTAAAATCTACTTCAGTGTTGTGTGCCTGCAGAGCACAGCAGTTGCATCATGTTAAAGAGGAGCTTACAGCACATTACAGGCAGGACAGGACTGAGTCAGCGAGCTGCAGCCTGAGCACCATCCTGCTGGCTGCGTGTACCCAGGGACCTCATTAGTCCGAGTGGGCTGCTCCGTGGTCACCGGTGGCTCCTTTGAGGGCAGGCTGACAGCCGCGGGGACCCGCTTCTTTCCCAGAGAGGGTCCAGCGCTGAAAGGCCAGAGCAGCGACCTGAGACTCCAAATAGGCTGGCTGCCTCGCCGGGGGAAATCAGGGTGAGGGAGGACGACACATAGGCATACTCTGACAGTTGTTTGGAGTTCAGAAGGCAACAGCAGGTAAATGTTCACCAGCAGCTGAACATCAGATTTCAGAGTTTACTGAAGTCAGAGTTTGTTTGTAGAGAAAAGTTTCCACACAGATAAAATCTTTCATCTTCAGAGTAGAGCTAAAGATGAAAGATCTTTAGGCGATAACTGATACATTTAAATGCAAACATGCATACCAACACAGACAGAGACAGGTCCATGAAGATTTCAAGGAGTTATTTTATTTATTTATTTGTTTTGTTTTGTGTGTGGGGGGGGGGGGGTGTCATACATTAGTTCCCCTGGAGTCTTCTCTCACCCTCACCTAAAGAGAATCAGCATCTATTTTCTTCAGAGCAGCGAATATTCACTGCTGTGAACTTACTGCATGCTCATTAAAGCTGAATAAGGGAGTGTTAATAAGACCTCCGTAACATAGTTCCAACAACAGATTAAGATGTTAAAGAATATTATGATCTAAGACTGTTAGCAAACATTGCAGCCATGCAGCATCAATTGAATCAAAGCATTTTTTCTTCTCTTTTCATCCACAGCAATTAGTAAATAGGGTGTAATTCTTGTATCGCTCAGTTTCTCAAAATATGAAACAGATGTAATTGCAATCACAAAAGAGGCTCAATATCTTGAAATAGGATATAAAGCGGTTGTAATTTGAACATAACTGATATTTAAGATGATCCTACTTACATAGCATTTGATATGTTGAGACAGTGAAATACTTAAATCACAATCACCAAATGGTTTCTTTGATATCTTTGGACATTTCTAGATTCACCCATGATGAGAAATAAATAGGTGAAATAACTGGATAACTTCAATCAAATCTTTCAATTTTCCCTGGGCCTCTGTGAAAAGTAATCGCCCCCTTGTTAAATCATGAATTAACAGATTTAACCACATTTTTTTGGAAAGCTGAGTTCAGTTTCACTGCCACATCCAGCCTTGATTATTGCCAGACCTGCTGAATCTAGAAATCACCTAAATAGAACCTGTCTGACAAAGTGAAGCAGGCTAAAAGATCTCAAAAAGCAGCACATCATGCTACAATCTAAAGAACCAGCTGAGAAATAAAGTCAAAGACATGTATCAATCTAACAGAGTATTACAGAGACATTTCTAAGGCTTTGGGACTTCGGCTAAGCACGGTGACAGCCATTATCCACACATGGAGAAAACATGGAATAGTGGGGAACCTTCCCAGGAGTGGGCGGCCTACCAAATTACTCCAGGAGCACATCGATGACTCATCCAGGAGTTCATCGAAGAAACCAGAATAACATCTAAAGAACTGCAGGCCTCACTTGGCTCAGTTAAGTTCATGATTCAACAACAGGAAGGAGACTGGGTAGAAATTACCTCCAAGGGAGAGTTCGAGAGATAAATCCACTGTTGACCAAAAAGAACACAAAGGCTTGTCTCACATTTGCTAACACCCCCCCCCCAATGATCCCTAAGACTTTTGGGGAAATATTCAAATTTTACTTGAAAGTGACATCTGTGACAGAGGAAATTATCTGGAGGGTTTTTCTTGTTTGTTTGTTTTTCTGTAAGTTCCATATTCCTTCTTAACACTGCCAGCCAATATTGGGACAAAATAGTTGATATTTCACTCCTGAAGAATAATTAGACAGGTAGTGAAGCTCTATATTTAGGGTTGTCAAAGTGCAGCCAGCCAGGTCAAAGGTGACCCTTGGTAATTTTTTTGTGCAGCCATCCAGAACAATAAACAAAAAATGTAACCTACTCCTGCACATTATCCTCCATTCATGTCATGCCACACTCATAGTGAGCCAAATGGAACATTTCTCTTGATCTCCAACTCCTCTGCTGGAGCAATTCCAACACACTAATCCTTCCAGACACTGACACATATAGCTGGTGTCAGAGAAATATAGCAGCTACCTCACTAAAGGTTAAAAAAGAACTCTAGTTTGGGCCTTATTAGATAGAGCAATAATTCTTTTTGCATGTAAACCATAAGAGTTACACTTACATATCATGAATTCAATGTGTCCCAGAGTGCCGTTTCCTTTCACTAATGGGTTTGCAGAAATTACTTAAAATGCGTACACAGCAAAAACATTATAATCCAGATGTTTTATCAATCGGATCAGCTACTAAAAGCGCTTCCTACAATAGAATCTCCATCATCACGTTGTCAGGACCCAAACCATAATATTTTCCAAAGCTAACCAACAACGTTTCAATGCCTAACGTCAATCAATTTGTTTTTTAATGGCTAAACATAACCAAGCAGCTTTTGAGACTCAGTATCTCATTTGTTTTGAGAAACAGTACATTTTTAACAATAAAAAACCATATTAATGATGAAAAACTGTGACATGCATTACTAAAACTTTGGTCTCTGTTTTTTTGCCGATTGTTGGTTTGAATCTTGGTGTGGGAGAAGGCACCGTCTGTATGGGGATGGGGTTTCGAGGGGATGTCAGCAAATTTATGTTGACGAAGTTTAAAAATATTGAATATTCATGTCCTGCAAAGCAAATCAGTGAAACAATGTTTGTCACAAAATCACAAGCTGCCCTGAGACCAGTAGATTTCCTTTACACATGGTTTGGAGTGTTACATTTGTGAGAAAGACAAAAAGCTGCTTGTTCAAAAAACTTAACTAAATGAATTTTAACTAGCTTAAACTGTATTTTTTTTTCTTATTGTAATTGTACACTGTTGGACAGACCAGACCAAGGTGGATATGTTTGGCCATATTGCACAGTGTCCAAAACTAAATGCAGGATATCAGCACAAACATCTCATACAAATTGTCAAGCACAATGGTGGAGGGCTGTTGATTTGGGCTGATTTTGCAGCCACAGGACCTGGGCACTTTGCAGTCATTGAATGAACCACAAACGCCTTCGTATACCAAAGTATTCTGGAATCAAATGTAAGGCCACCTGTATGACACTGAAAGCTTTGCTGAAATTTGGTCATACAAGACAGTTATCCCAAGAACAGCAGTGAATCTTCAAAAGAAGGGCCAAAAGTCCAGACCTCAACCTGATTGAAATGCTGTGGGGGAACCTTAAGAGAGCTGTGCATAAACAAATACCCACAATCCTCGATGAACTGCGCCAACATTGTAAAGAAGAGTAGGCCAAAATTCCTCATCAATGACGTAAGAGACTGATGAAGTTATACAAAAAAAATCATTACTTTAAGTTATTGTTGCTTTAAGTTATTGTTTTTTTAAGCTGATGAATCACAGGGTGGACTGCACAGACCCCTAAATAAAATTTTATTTTTCATATGACTGTATAATGGAGATTATACATTTGTGAAAAAATGTTTTGATAGTAGCTTCACTTTGTAAAGCTACATTTTGATTTATTTGCCAGTAATTCTTTGAGACTTCTTGCTTCTTCTTCTTCTTTCGGCTGCTCCCTTTAGGGGTCGCCACACTAGATCACTTTGGATTATCTTAACCCTCTGCCTATCTTCCTTCACTATATCCATGAATCTTCTCTCTGATGTTTCTCTTTTCCTCCTGCCTAGCAGCTCTATCTTCAGCATCCCACTATCCCTCCTCTGCACATGTCCAAACCATTTCAGCTTTGCCTCTCCAACTTTGTCTCCATACCACTCAACCTGAGCTGTCCCTCTGATGGACTCATTTCTAATCCTGTCTGTCCTGGTCACTCCCATTGAAGATCTTAACATCTTCAGCTCTGCCACCTCGAGTTCTGCCTCCTGTCTTTGTGTCAGAGCCACTGTATCCAATCCATGCATCATAGCAGGTCTCACTTTTGATACTCTCCTTTTGTCACAAATCACAGCTGACATTCATCTCCACCCACTGCAACCTTCATGCACCTTTGTCTTTTTCACCTCTCTTGTGGGTTGTCTTTTACTTTGAAGGATTTCACATCTTAAACCCTATCACATGCTTTCTCTAGAGCCACAAAGACACAGTGAAAATCCTTCCGACCTTCTCTATACTTCTCCATCAACACTGTCAAAACAAACATTATATCTGTAGTGCTTTTTCTCAGTATGAAGTCATGCTGCTGCTCACTAATGCTGGCCTCTCTTTTAACCTAGCTTCAGCATCTCCTTCCTATATCTTCACTATATGGCTCATCAGCTGTGTCCCTCTGTAGTTACTACAACTTAATCCAACACAGTCCAGAATCGCTCTTTTTTTCCCTATCTACACCATTGGAGAGCAGCTTGAATCCACCTCCAATTCTCCTGACCTTAATTCCATTCCACCTGGTTTCCTGAACACACAATATAATATCTACCTTCCACAATATATTTACTGTTTTTCATTATATCATATAAAATTGTTTAAAAAAAATCAGTATTAAAAATGAGTTTGGATGAAAAACAAAATATATGCCACCACCAAAAGCTTTGGTCATCACTGCATATGGTCTACATGCAGTGATGACCATATGATTAACCATATTATTGAACTCCATATTGAAATATTGAGTTCTATATAAGCTTCATCAAAAAAGGAAAGTTTTAAGCCTAATCTTGAAAATAGAGAGGGTGTCTGTCTCATGAATCCAAGCTGGGAGATAGTTCCAGAGACGAGGGGCCTGAAAGCTGAAGGCTCTGCCTCCCATTCTACTCTTAAGTATCCTAGGAACCACAAGTAAGCCAGCAGTCTGAGAGCGAAGTGCTCTATTGAGGTGATACGGTACTATGAGGTCTTTGAGATAAGATGGTACCTTCTATGTGAGAAGAAGGATTTTAAATTCCATTTTGGATTTAACAGGGAGCCAATGAAGAGAAGCCAATACGGGAGAATTGTTCTTTCTCTTTATTGTCCCTGTCAGTACTCTAGCTGCAGCATTTTGGATCAGCCGGAGAGTTGTTAATTAGCTGCTCTGAACAAGATAATGGAGGTATTATGTGTGTAATTATTTTCTTTTTGGGAATACAGTTAAATCTTCAGTTTCTATGCCATATGTCAGAACACGATCCAGAGTGTGGTTTCAATTGGTGGGTGGGCTCCTTTACATCTAAGTGAATCTAATAATAAATTAAATGCAGTGTTGAGGTTGTCATTTTCAGCATCTACATGGATGTTAAAATCACCCACTATAATGATTTTATTTGAACTGAGCACTAAATCAGATAAAAAGTCTGAGAAATCAGACAGAAACTCTGAGTAAGGACCAGGTGGACGATAGATAATAACAAATAAAACAGGTTTTTGAATTTCCCAATTAGGGTGGGCAAGACCAAGAGTCAGGCTTTCAAAAGAATTAAAACTCTGTCTGGGTCTTTGATTAATTACTGAGCTGGAATTGAAGATTGCTGCTACTCCTCCTCCTCGACCTGAGCTTCGAGCATTCTGACAGTTAGTGTGACTCGGGGGTGTTGATTCATTTAAACTAACATATTCATGCTGCTGTAACCAGGTTTCTGTAAGGCACAATAAATCAATATGTTGATCAATTATT
This sequence comes from Pterophyllum scalare, assembly GCA_024447675.2. Taxonomy (NCBI): domain Eukaryota; kingdom Metazoa; phylum Chordata; class Actinopteri; order Cichliformes; family Cichlidae; genus Pterophyllum; species Pterophyllum scalare. The sequence goes on along the minus strand of JAMQGT020000487.1, from coordinate 75,106 downwards.
AAATCATTTACTAACAGGGACTTGGAAGAGAGAGACCTAATGTGCAGTTAACAGTGCTAAATTATTATTTCTTTGTGAATTTTAATGCTTAAATCCTTTCCTCTTCTTCTTTTTTTGCTGATTTTAGGTTTGTTTTTTGGTGGTCTGGGAGCAGGCACCGTCTCTGTGGGGATGGGGTTCTGGGGGGATGGCAGGAGGAGAGAAGCTGCAGTGAGGCGAGTAAGACTGCAACTGCTGGATAGTCACATTTTGTTTTTGTTTTTTTTATAAATTTGGCCAGATTTCTAGAAATTCCAGCTGCTCCACCCAAAGTGGGATGGATGCTGTCTCTCTGCAGTTTTCTATAGAAAGTTTCCCAATAAAGCCCACGTTGTTCTTTGGAAGCCACTCAGACAGCCAGGAGTTTAAGGAGAACACGTGGCTAAACATGTCACTCCTGGTCTGAATGGGGAGGGGGTCCAGAGAAAACTACAGTCTGACATTTTTTTGGCAAAGTTATACACCAATTTAATGTTAACATAACCAAGTGTCATTACTGCTGATGTGAACTATTAGTTTACCAAATCTATGTTTAGCCTTAGCCAGCAGTTTCAGACTTCTTTCTATGTCATTTGCACTCAGCTATGGTTGCTGGTGTCGCTGGCTTCATGTTTCTCAAAACAGAGTCGCCAATAACAGAGTTTGTTCCTTGGCGGGTGTGTCACTGAGTGGGGGAAAACAAGTTGAAACGTGAATGGGTTGGTGATGCACTGGGGACTTTTGTTTAGGAATACACATCCTCCTGAATCTGCTGGCGGAGCGCTAACAGTGGCTAAGCTACCTTGGTTTGCGCCGACCACAGGGGCCTGGCTGGCTACAGGATTTTCCATGGTGTGGATTAACTGAGCCTGGCCTCCAAAGCTAAAACCAAGCTACATTTATTACAAGTACTGTTACTGCTAAGGGAGGCAGATGGGTAACTAATCATCTGACACAGAGCAACTCTCGTCAATGTGACAAACAGCATTGTAGGGCATCAAACACTATAAAACACAATCACAAATACTCCATAAAGAAATGGTTCTCCTCTGTGGCTGAATTTGCCTGGACTGAAGAGCGCTGACCTCAGACCCATGGATTAGAACACCAACTGTGAGCCATCAGTGTTGGACCAGTGTTAAACAAGCAGAGGCTGTTATAACACCAGAGCAGCAATTTAATGTTGATTCTGAACATATTCATGAATTAAAACTGAATGTTGAGTGGTGCATATCCTCAGTGGGTTCATTATGCAATTTCATCTGTCCACAGTATGGACATCATGTACTACTGTATAAACACTCTCGTGTCTGCAGCAGCAGTTATTGGCCTCACTGTTGTATGCTAATGTGAATAGGCTACACTCTGCTCCACAGCACTGCCTTCTGTTTCCTGGATGGTTTCCATGGCAATATTCAGCTGTTTTTGTCCATTTTTACACAAAAGCCATTAGCATCCAGGATATGAAGATGCATGTAAACAAACTGTCCTGCAATTATCTGCAAACTAGTCAGGATATAAATCAATATCTGAATGCGTAGGTGTACTTGTTTAAAATTAATTTCCTGCAATATCATTAGGCTCTGATGTGACCCAGGTTGTTTTAAGAAATCACTGCGTAATACTTCAGTTTTTACATATTGTAATGCCTCTGGTGACACACCGAAGCTAAATAATCCATTACTCTGAATCATCTCTGATTTTATTGTTTTTAGTATCTGATAGCAGCAATGGAAATGCTCTGCACAACTTAAAAGTAAAAAAAATACAAAACAAAACAGTTGTTTGGCTGACCTAGAATCTCTGTTACTAATGAAAAAAGGAACATTTATTTAGTTCTTTCATGGAGATTTAGAGCTTATTGAAGACAAAAATATGCTTCTGGACATTTTTGTCATGACAAACATATTTAGTCTCATAAAACTATTTAAAAAAACTTCTCTCATTATGTATATGATGATTGATTACTATGTGAATCAGCTGTGATGGCGCAGCTGTACTCAGTCTCTAGATGTGATGTTTTATATAATTGATCATCATAAGACAAACACTGCCACAGACTAATTGGTGGCGTGTTAACAGGTTGTGTAACACCATGAAATGACACAGAAAAAGCTTAAAATGTGGATGCACCAAATGTGCCTGGAATAATGATATTTATTTGTAAGAAATCCTATTATATCATGTAACCTTTAGGGATTTATATTCTACATACAAATATATTTTACCCCCTAAGAGTTTTTGCAATAGTTCAAAGTGGCTCAACTTTGATCAGCAACAGGAAAATGCTGCAAATTAACCTATCAGTAGTAATAACTGAATAAAATAATGCAGTGTTCTGGGTGGCATTCATTTCTTAAATTAAGGTACATGTCAGTGCAGTATTTTTGTGTCTCAGTGTTGCTGCTTTCTAAATTGGAATCAGTTATTTTCTCCCTGTCAATATGCTCTCTGTCTGCCAGTGTAATGGGGTCCCTTAATGACATTTCCTTCTATCTTTCTGACAGACAGTGAAGGTGTTTCGGCCATTTGACTTTTCTTATTGCTTAATATGTTTTTAAGTAATATGCTTGCTTCTTTTTTCCATTTATTTAAACTATGATGCTTACAGACAGGGCACACTTGTTTCTGAAAAGGGATGCTTGCTCCCATAGCATTTTGTCAAGGTGGCTGTGGCTTAAAAGTGACTCAGTTCCTGTGCACAGGAAGCATTACAGTGTATGTAAAGACTGTAATATGATAGGCCATACTGATAAATAAACTGCAAATCCCCTTGTTCTGAAGTGGATACGTAGCTGTGTCGATGCAGCTACTACTTCCTTTAAAGCTGTATTGATTTGTTTGTGGCCACCTGAGGGCAGCAGAACAAACTGTTCCACAAACATAGAAAATAAGTATGTGTCTATCCAGCAGACACATCATGATCAGTGAGCAATGTGAGCATCCCATCAGGCCACCTGATGAAAATCCAGTACTCACTATTTAAGCCATAAAGTTTTTTTAGTCACCAAATGCTCCACTTTGTTCACCAACTCTTCTGCATGCCTGTGGATTGGTGCTAGGTAGGGAGTGTACAGTCACTCTGTCAGAGCTTGTCTGATGAAAATAGCTGCTTATTCCTCCAGCAGATAAAGTTAAGAGCTCATACAAACTAAACACTCTTTTCCTCTTGTACTGTAGGCTCAGGCATTTCTTCACATTTTAACATTTGCTACTGCAGGTGGCAGGCTAGCATGGTGGTGTGGTGGTTAGCACTGCTGCCTCACAGCAAGAAAGTTCTAGGTTCAATTCCACCTTGGCTGTGGTCTCTCTGTGTGGAGTTTGCATGTTCTCCTCGTGTCTGTTTGGGTTTTTCTGGGTACTCTGGCTTCCTCCCACAGTCCAAAGACATGCAGTTCTCAACCACAACCTACAGTCCATCCATTTGTTCTCTTCTGCTTCTCCTGTTCAGGGTTGGGGGGCTATCCCGGCTGACATAGGGCAAGATGCAGGATACACCCTGTGCAGGTCGCCAGCCTGTTGCAGGGGCGAGACAGACAACCATTCACACTCGTGGGCAATTCACCAGTTAAATAGATCAAAAGTGGAAAGAACAGAAATATATCTGTTCAGCGGTCCATTTCTTGTTTTACTTGCAGGCTATCATCTGGACACGGTGATGCGTTAGAGGTTATCTACCCCCACCTCCTCAGAATCACATGACATTTTATCAGCTCCACTATACACTGAGAATGTCAGACGTGTTTTCTTTTTTGTTCGTCTGTCCAGACTGGTCCTCATTTTCAGTCTGTGGGTGTTTGGTGTTTGTGTTGCATCTACATTCCGATCCGAGCGTGTGACCTCTGTGTCACTTCGTTTCTGACGAAGCAATCAGGTAAAAATGGGTCTGAAATGGCAGATTACTACAGACGGAGCGGCGAGAGGAGAACGCAGGCGGACTGCAGGCAAATTGCCTCTTTCAGCACTTAAATAAAGGCAGGAGGTCAGGAGAGGCTGAACGAGAGGCTTCGCACACTCAGACCGCATACAGACACACACAGCCCTCTCCTCCTCCATCCCTCTGTCCACTCTCTTATTTGGTCTCTCAATTCAATTCAATTAATCTTTATTGACTTTATGTTTTGATCAGAGGACCAGAGCTCAGTGCCTCAATTCCAGACTTCATTCAGATTGCAATTGTTTCTCACAACTACAAACTGATGTAAGAGTCTGAGCATCCAACTATATTCACAGCCTTTTGGCTCTGATGTCATCATCACTTCCTAGAAGCACATCACTTAAGTGTGGCATTAGGTCACTGCTCTGCAGGCATCTCCAAAGTCCTTAAAGATTCTTCAAAGTGGATCAAAATGTTTTCTGTAGTTTGACCCTCATCCTTTCCTCCACAGTCCTTGCAGACCTCAGAGGTATATTTTTTGTCACATCTAAAAGGTGTGTGTTTTTTTCTATTATTCTAATTTTTTATGGCATGGTAAGTAAGTTTGGTCTTAATAATGTGACATAACAGTTTTCTCTTACTGCTTTGATTAAACCTCTTAAAAATGTTTTAGTGTCACAAAGGACACCAGTCAAAAGCACCACTTTCACATTTGTCCACTTAATATTTTCTATAGGTCCTAAATTATTAGCACACACTAAATTAAGTAGCATATGGTATCCAGAGTGGTATTTGTCAGTTATTTTAAAGACCAAAGACTGCCATCACTGCCTTAATCATCTGGATGGGGAACTTTCCAGACTGGAAATGACCAGAACTGTCAAGGTTTGGGCTTGTGCAGGGTGTTATTTTTCAGGTGGCAAGGTGGGCTGGACTGGTGTTTCCCTGGGCATTCGGAGTCACACCTGTGAGACATCCGGTCATTGGTGGCTGGGTATTTAAGGACCAGTTGTGGCAGTTGTCCTCCGTCAGTTTGTTTGGCCTTCATGGTGAAGCTCGGGCTCCTGCTATTCTCCGCTCTCTCCCTCGTTAAAGTGGGCCTGATCTAGTCTCTTGTCTTTCCTCAGACATCTGCTGGAGAAGCCCAGCTCACCACTCCGAGGACCTGCCACAGTCTCACTCTCTGATTTTGAGTTCCGTCGACGTGTTGTCCAACACCAGCCTGCCCACTCTCCACCAATACTCAGCAGCCCACCTTGGACCCACTGGCCTCAGAGGACTCAGAGTGGAGCCACCAGACATTAATTATATATTTCATTGTTGGGGTCCCCACGAACTCCCTTTGGTATTCCATGTGTGTTAAATATGTCAGTAGAATAATGGTTAATAATAACACTTTATATATCGCTATATATCTCGTGGCTTCATTAAAGTTTTGTAAGTCATTCTTCCCTCAGTAAAAATGTCCCTGTTAAAATAACAAAACATTTTGGGAAAATCTGCAAATTCCAGCAAATCATCAAGGCATCAGGAATTTGTGTCTTAAGATGGGAATACTAAGGATATCCTCAAATCTTGAAATATGATTCATAAAACACGGTGGTTCCAAGACACTCTGCATTAAAATAAGAAAGGATGTAGAATATTTCTCACGCAATTCTTGGCAAACTGAAATGATGGCAGAACAGTAACACAAGAAAAGTCAAATGATCTGCTTCTGGTTAAAATGATAAACACAAATTTCTCATTATTAATTTCAGTCATGATGGAAACATCAGCAGCAGGATGATGATGGTCATTGATCATCAGGGTGAAATGAGGACAGCAGGTACAAAACTACTCGTTTTCAAGCACCACATGACGGGTTTCATAACAGCATCCTTCAGTAATGAGGCTACCATCTGTCACCTGGATCACACACTGTAGAAAAGAAAAAAAAGATCAGATTAAGTGTAATTTTATATTGTGTCCAAGTCAATTAATATGACAGTAAGCCCCTCTTCATTCAGTCCAATAGTCACTTTAATCTGCTCAGTCAAAAATTCCATTCACATTTCATGCTACGAAGAAAAGGACCCGATAGTCCCCTTGTTTCTTGTAATTCACTTTCTCATTGCCTTCAACGGCTAGATGTTTTGTGGTGATACTCTATAAAACCTATTCAGGGAAAGCAGTGGCCCACCTTTTGTTTTTCTGAAACCCGAATGTCATTTCCTCTTCCCAGATATACCAAACACGTCTGCCAGAAGAAGTAATTTGTTTTTCCATTAAAGATCTTTGCAGAATGGGGAAACCTGAACTCTTAAGCCTGGATTGTGTTTTTATTTTTTAGAAAGCATGAAAGTGTTTGTTAGAGACTCGTTGAGACACTGTTGTCTCCTTTCCCACCTGCTACATCGCTTGGTGAAGGTGTTTTATTTTCTTCCAAGGCTTAATTTCGCCATTTTCAGCCTTTATTAGATGTAATACAGAGACAAACAGGAAAGCAGGCTGAGAGTGGGGGAATGATCTGGAACAGACTCAAACCCAGGCCAATGCAGAGACACATAGCATATGAGTTGCCTGTTCAACCAGGTGAGTTTTAGCAACACCCTCTTGTGGTGAACTTTTTCCCATCCCTTGACCAATTGAATCAGCTCCTAAAACTCAATGTCCCTACACAAGCAGCTCCAGAAACACCTGCAGAAACAGCTCAAGAAGGCCAAACACTGTTTATCAGGCAGAAGAGAAACCCAAATCCACTGGGATGACTGCCACTTGCTGAACCTGTCAACTAATAATGTGAACAGGAATCAAGCAGGTGACAGTCTAGGTGCCGGGAGGTTACCAAACTTTCTGACACCTCACTACCCCTGGCAGTCCTCAGAAGTCTCGACTGGAATGCTGCTGATGCACCACAGAAATGACGAGATGACAAGAAATAGCACAGCACACTTTTCAGCCTGGTGACGGAGTGCTAGTGTTGATGCCCACACCGAGTCTGGCTTTCTCTGCAGTCTGTGGGCCCATATGTATTGAAGAGCAGGTTGAATGACACATCATCCACACTCCCAATCACAGGTGCCAGACACCTTTGCGTCATGTTAATACATTTAAACTGTGCCGTTCCAGGGAAGGTGACCAAGAGGATTCATATCCAAAAGTGAAACAGCTTGATGCAATTTCTACAGCTTTTTACAGCTGCCTCCATCTCTCAGTTCTCCTCAGAGTCTAGTTTGGTTTGTGATTTGGGTTAGATTTACGGATATAGCCGTTCTACATTCGTTAAAAGTAGGTTTATTTTAATTAAACTGGTAATTAAATTGCTATTAAATTAATGTCACTGGTTGTTTAAACTGGCAGTTCTCTGTGACTGTTATTTGTCTGAGCTGTCTTCACGGACTGAGTCATAATTCTTTTGGATTTTTATTTCACTTTTATATAAAAAGAGACAAAAAACAAGAACAACTATCCCAACTATCTTGACAAGAATCACTGACTCAGCCAAATTGCAGATGTCAACAAAAAAGTGAACTTTGATCTTTTAACTATAAAATGCTCTTATTTTATCCTGTCAATTTTATGAAACGTTTCCAAATGTATCAGTTTTAGAGTTATGATCCCTAGCATGTTTTTGACTACCAAATTATAGACAGTCCATCCTTGTGTCTAAGTGGATGGCTTCAAAAAAATTCACTTATGATGTTCCTGAGAGATTATGTAAATGGGGACAGGGTGAGTGGTGCACACGCACAAATGGACAACCCAATCATATAAAGGCTAAAAGAATCTGACCTTTTAACAGAACATATTTAGCAATAAATAATGAGTGAAATATAAAAAGGCTTCAAACTTTAAACTCTTGATTGCACTCTACATCTCAGGAGTCTAACGTTAGTACAAGCTGAAAACCTCAGTCAGGCAAATCGACCTTGAAGTTCATTTGATGCTTTATAATTTATCTTTGATAAATATAAGACTGTATAGACTATAAGAGAAAATATTTCTCTTGACACCCCCTCGTGGATTTGATCCCTGTAGTTTTAGTACTCAGAAAAGATTTATGGCTTGAATATTTTGACATGACATCAGAAACAGGACTAACAGGGGGATTTCTCCACGAGATCAGTCTCCGCCATAATGTACATGTCATCATCTCCTCCTCTGCCCTCCCATCACCTCCTTAGATATGCCAGGAGCATATTATCCATGAGGAGAAACACCCTCCACCCACACCCCCAGTTCCACTCTACACATGAGCGTGGATGTCGTTTGTCCCCCGGCTGTTCACTGCTCTGACCGGGTTGGCAGTGTTCACACAGTCTAGCTAGCTGAGTTGTCATCTGACATTTATTACAGTTAAGGATCATCCCGGCATGTGTTCTCTCGCTATCTCTCCCTGTTTCACACATACACAGGCAAACACACACTTTCACACCTCTCATAAGGCCAGGAGAGCTAATGACTGAGATGGCTGGGCTTTAAAAAAGAGAAAAGGAAAGGTGACAGAAGATGATTCATCTGAGCTGCTCTCCGCCAGCAATGACTGACGGCTGATTTATGATTCAGCGCCGACCTGTGAGAGCTTAGAATCATTTCCCCCATTTCTTATTTTAATTCCTTACCGCAGGTGACGGCGGGAGGGATGGGAGCCAATTATCTTAAGTGTCTTTCTGCTCTCTGTCAGGCGCTGACAGTCGCTGTTGAAGCTCTCCAGTCGGCCTGTGAACAGGTGACTGCCGCCACCTCCTCTATTACAATCAGCTAAGGTTTTTCATTTGCATGGCAGCATTGGGCTCCCAATAAAAATATCTGAATGTGATTCTTCCAGCTGCAGTTTGACCAGGACAAAACTGATTTCAGGATCAGAGTTTCAGCCATTCAAACTTACATGCACTGTGACCTAATCTTCAAATAAAAAGTTTATTATTTAGAAAATAGATACACTCTAATATTTTCCACTAATGATTAACAGCATGCCATCAAGCCTGAATGGTGAGAAGAATCCTTTTTCTTCATTTCCTTGTTTTAAATTAACTTAACCCTGTCATGCCAAGTGTATATTTTGATACATGGGTTTTTGTGAGTTTTTGAGATGTCTTCATGAACTTCATCAGTTCATGTTTGTTATCCCCAAAACCTAAAAAAAATGCACAATATACTTTTTAAGCATCTATCCATCCATCCATCCATTTTCTTCTGTTTATCTGGTCACGGGGGCAGCAGCCTAAACAGAGCAGCCCAGACCTCCCTCTCCCCAGCTACCTCCACCAGTTCATCCAGAGGGACCCCAAGGCGTTTCCAGGCCAGCCGAGAGATATAATCTCTCCAGCATGTCCTAGGTCTACCCTGGGCCCTCCTCCCGGTAGGACATGCCCAGAACACCTCACCGAAGAGGCGCTCAGGCGGCATCCTAGTCAGATGCCCGAACCACCTCAACTGGCTCCTCTAGATGTGGAGGAGCAGCGGCTCTAGTTTGAGCTCCTCCCAGATGGCTGCACACCTCACCCTCAGCTCACCCTTTTACGCTCAGCTCCCTCTTCACCACGACAGACCGGTGCAGCATCACTGCAGACACAGCCCCGATCTGCCTGTCGATCTCCCGTTCCCTTCTCCCGTCACTCCCAAAAAAGATCTCGAGATACTCAAACTCCTCCACCTGGGGCAGAGACACGTCTGTGAGCCAGAGTGGTCACTCCACCCTTTTCCGGCTGAAGACCATGGCCTCAGGCTTAGGGGTGCTGGTTCTCCTACCAGCTACAATCGACTGCAAAATTTTTCACTGCGAGCTGGAGGCCACCTGAGGAGTGTGATCCCCCCGAAAGTTGGAGCACACCCTCCAATCTCCCTTCTTAACAATGGCAACCACCACCCTGGTCTGCCAATCCAGTGGCACCGCCCCAGAGCTCCACGCCATGTTGCCAATGTGTGTCAACCAAGACAGCCCTACAACATCCAGAGCCTTTAGGAACTCAGGGGGAATCTCGTCCACCCCAGGGGCCTGCCACCAAGGAGTTGTTTAAGCACCTCAGTGACCTCACACCCAGTGATGGGCGAGTTAGCCCCCTCTGCCTCCACTACAGGAGGCGTGTTAGTGGGATTAAGGAGGTCCTCAAAGTATTCCGTCCACCCCCTGACTATAGCCTCAATTGAAGTCAGCAGCACCCACCCACACTATAAACCATGTGAGTGGAGCACCGCTTTCCCCTCCTGAGTCAGCTGACGGTTTACCAGAATCACTTTGAGGCCATCCGAAAGTCAAACTCCTCCCACACCCGAGTTTTTGCTCCGGCCACCACCTGAGTCGCATTCTGCTTTGCCTGCCGGTACCCGTCAGCGGCCTTTAGAGTCCTGGTAACCAAGCCCAATAGGACTTCTTCTTCACAGTTTGATGGCTCCCTTCACCTCCAGTGACCACCATCTGGTTTGGGGATTACCATGATGACAGGCACCAATCACCTTGCAGCCACAGCTCTGAGCAGCAGCCTCAACAATGGAGGTGTGAAACATGGTCCATTCGGACTCAATGTCCTCAGCCTCTCTCGGAATGCTGTCGAAGTTCTGGGAGTTGAAGGTCTGGCGGACTGGGGCCACCGCCAGGCATTCCCAGCACACCCTCACAATACGTTTAGGTGTGCTGGGTCTGTTCAGCATCCTCCCCATCACCTGATCCAACACACCACCAGTTGGCGATCAGTTGACAGCTCAGTTCCTCTCTTCACCCAAGCATCCAGTCGCAGATTTGGTGATACGATTACAAATTTGATCATTGACCTGCAACCTAGGGTGTCCTGGTGCCATGTGCACTTATGGACATCCTTATGTTCAAATATTATGTTCATTATGTGCAAACTGTGATTTGCACAGAAGTCCAATAACAAAACACTATTCAGGTTCAGATCGGGCACGCCGTTCCTCCCAATCACACTGCTCCAGGTCTCACTGTCATTGCCCACGTGAGCGTTGAAGTCTCCCAGATGGAGCACCCTCGAGCACCCTGCCCAGCACCCCGGCCAGGCTAATGCCCATCCACCCGACGCTCTCGGGTGGATGGCCAAAATATTATCCAAATTAAAACTTATATGTGTAAATTAATATTTTTCATTTATTTATTTATTTAAAATTATCAGGAGGTTCAATATACAGCATTTTCAAAAAATCTGAATTTCCTGGCAATTATTTAATGTTTCAGGCTTTAAAAGGTTAAGTCTCACTGGCTGTGTTCAAAATGAAAGTAAATGAAAGTACAATCAGGACAACCCTGTCATGAAAATGACTTTTACAGCTGACCTGGTTTCTCAGTTATGCTTCAAGGGAAGCATATCTTCTCTCCAACAAAACATCTTATTAAAAAAACAAAAGAAAAAAAACCCTTCAGGACCACATAAGTAACCAGACTGGATTATCTGAGCAGAATCAATAGGTTTTCCATCCAGGAGATGGTTAACCCTATTTCATCATTAGAGTCCTTGCATTTGGTTCATTTTCTGTGAAGAACATATATTTATATTACACGTGATGTTTGGGTCCATTGGACCCATGGGTCATGAACACGGAGGTGCCGTGTCCCTCCATTCTGTCCTCCTTTTACATGGCCTGCTCTGTGTGTGTGTGTGTGTGTCTATCTCATCTCTCTGCTCCTGCTTTTCCTACATGGGGTTCCCACATTGTTGCTTTTCAAGAACCTACATCTGTCTGTTCCCACATTCCTGCAAATTTTACCCTCTGTCTTGTAGGAAACATCAATATTTTCTCACAGTCTTTCCCAGCTGCAAAGCCGAGGTACGACACAACAAATAAATAGGTTTGCCCTTGTGGCTCCTCAAGACAGTGAAAAGATTCTCTGCTCAGAGACCTTCAATGACTTTAGAAGCAAGAGAGCATTTGGAAGATAATGAAGATTTTCAGAACAGGCCTTCTGCCTTCATTTAGGACAGAGTAGACAGTAAACAGGGGGCTGGGGAGAGAGTTACACACAAGAAATGTGCGTGCAGGGTAGAGTCAAACCCGGGACCACGAGGCTGACCATCAGTCAGCAGCCAAAAAGAGTAGAAGTATGGATCTAAAAAAAAGGTGAGACTGACGCATCATCAGTTTGTCCAAGGAATGAGTCACAACACATGGCTGCTACTGTGGCACAGCTAAGGCCAACACAAATCGTGATTACTGCAGTAGAGGACATGAAACCTGATTTTGAACTTTTCATCCTGACTGGGAAACGTTCCTTGCTCTAAATTCAGTTCCGGATTTTGTCTAAGTAAAAATAAGAGCTGCGATCTGTGTGTCAGACATGGACACGCAGACACAGTATACATGCATCAAGTGCAAGAAATAGACATGCAACACAGAGCTGCCACTCATGTTGTACAAGCTGGTTTGAACAGCTTACTTTTTCAGTGAGGCTGAACTATACACTGACATCTGTTCAGTTTCTACATCAGTTTAAAAAAGTGAACATCAATAGTGATCAGAAACCGGCATCATTTATATTTGTTCAAGATAAACACATTTTTTCCCGACCTATCCAAATTGTTCTGGTGGTTATCTCATTGGAAGACTGGTTGACGTCTTGGTTATGATTGATTTTCCTTGCTTTATTTTTATTTTTTAATTACAGTTTCTGACAAAAAACAAGTAGCACTTGTATGCAAAATGTACAGAGATAAATTCTGAATATGAACCAGGATAACAGGATAAAGTAAATATCTTTTAGGTATTTTTACGTGAATTGTTATAGCTATATTGATTTAATAATGCAGTAATGTGGTGGGTCCACCAGACGTGCCAGCAATGTCTTCTTCTTCTTCAAGTTGCTGCCTTTAGGGGTCGCCACAGTGGATCAGCAGCCTCCATCTCACCCTGTGCCAGCATCCTCCTCTGCCACTCCAACCCTCTGCATGTCCTCCTTCACTGCATCCATGAACCTCCTCTGTGGTCTTCCTTCTTTTGTCCTGCCTCGCTGTCCCATCTTCAAAATTTTCAAACCTAATATCACCACCATCCCTCCTTTTTTGCTTTTTTTTTTTTTTTGCCACATCCACTAAATTTCTGTTATGATTTTAAATCTGTTCTTTTCAGTTGCTGTCATCCGTGTTATCAGTCACATTAAGGCAATCCTCTCCTAGCTCACCCACGTCCAATGATCATCAGCACCAGTGTCCTTGAGTTTTTCTGATAATCACATTAGCAATCCTGCATCACATCCATCAAGATCTTCAGAATTATTTTTTACTTCTATTAAATCTCAAAATTAGTTTAGATGCATTGAAACTAATGACAAAATAACATCTCAAATGATGTCTGTTTTATTTAAAATATTTTCAGTAATCATATTAAGCTGGATTTGTTTGACTTGTAAAAAATACTTTATTTTAAGTTTAAACAAGTTGTTTTTAATGGCAAATATGAACTGTTGCCTACTACACATCCGGAGTGATTACTTTTGTGTTTTATATAAATGATGATGACAAATTTTAATCGGAAGAAATTAAAATTTGGCAGAAGTAATATAAAGTTCAACAGTAAAAACAAAGAAAGCAAAAACTTTACATTTGCATTTATTTTAAAACCTTGAAGGAGCACAGCATGTTGGTCTGGCGTTGGTCTTGTCAGAGTCCTGGTTCCGTCCACCTCGATCCAAGTCCAGTATCTTTCGAACTTTTATTTGATCTTTTTAGCTCAGGTTTGTTCTTCACTGACTGTTCTGACCAGAAATGCTCGAAACAAGGTTCAGCTGTACAGTAAATGTAGGTAATCCAAAAAAGAATTTCAAACTGAAATTTTGTACAGCCAATTTTGAGGGCCTTGATTAATCTAAAGTAACAGAGGAACTAACACAATTTGGATCAGAACACCTACAATTTGAGCAGTTAAATCAGAATAAATTGTTAAAGAAAAGATTTGTTACAGGGTGTTAAAAGAAAATATATACAGTGTGGTAAATGGGCTGGCCTGTCACTTGCCTCACCATCCAATTTACTCCAATCATTTTACCATCTGCAATTCCATTTGACAGTAAGACAAATCGGACATCCAATGTAAAATAATTGAGACCGACACTTATTTGAGCGTGTGTGTGTTTTGGGGGGGGGGGGCTGAGAAAGCTGTGCATCCTGCATCAGCTTAATGCACAGCGTCTGTCCCTGTCAGAGATGGATTGTGGTGTCAGAGTTATAGATAAGCTTCTGTTTAGTTAGCCCCATCGGGAGGCATGAACATTGTAGTCATATTACAGATAACAAGTGTTTTTATCCACGTCACAACAGCACAGCGCGCACAGGGGAGGGGGGATAAGATGCTCATATTCCATCAAGTGAATTGTAATTGCTATTCGCCAGAGGACATATAATTGAAAAATTGGAAGAGAGCAAAAAGTCAGCAGTGTCTGTATTGTAAACACAGATTGGACCGAATCCTCCGTGGTCGTGGGCGGCCGACATCACAAGCTCAGGATAAAAAAGCAACAGAAAAAAGGCTCGGCTCTCTTCCTCGACTGAAATCCACTTTTTCCAAAAAGAAAAAAAAAAGAAAAAAAGAAAGAAAAAAGGTCTTTGGGTTGCAGGGGATTAAACCGCACTCACACACACAAACATGCACATTCACACAGAGAACTGTGGTGTTTAGTGCCAGGCAGAGCTGCGTTCCAGAGAGGAAGAAGTGGTGCTTGAAAAGAAAAAGGTTTGTGGGGGAAATAAAGAAGGTGAATTTGGATTGATGTGAATCACGCTTGCCACTCTGGCCTGAAGCTCTTCCAGCCGGGATGAATCGCCTACCTGTGTCAGAGGGATGTGTGAGAGCAGCATCCAACAACAACAACCACCCCCCACCCCCACCCCCTTCCCCGCGCCCCTTCCATCTACCACCGCCATTACCAGCCGCCCACGCATGCCTGGCCGGCAGGCATGTTACAGCATGGATTAGATCGTATAATCAAACGCATTCCACCTTCAGACTTGCACAACCTCAGGGTCTCCCTCTTTCTCACCACTCACCAGTGCCCTACAAACCATCAGGGAAGCCAAACTGTGAGTCAAGAAGGACACTGGAAAAAAGTGAGGGATGGGACGGGTTACTGCAGCTGTGCTAAACCCACACACAGCTTACTGAGCTCTAAGCAGAGGCCAAAGGTCAGGTAAACTCAACGGCACCTGCTCGCTAGCCTGCTAATCTAACTGAGGATGAGGAGTTTTAGGGAGTGGGTGGTTAAGCAAGTGGGCAGTAAGGTTAAAGCGCATTTCCATCCATCCGCACTGTCTTGAGACATGATCGGCACCGAAATGTTGCTACAGTGTCAAAAGCTGAAAGCAAGTGAAACACACAAGAGTCAGCACTCAAAGCCGAAGCATCAAACACGTGGAAAACCTTCTTTAACTGCCTTCAAACTCTCAGAATGATGGATCTGCTGCCACTTAGGAATAAAGTGTCTGCTCATATTACCAAATGCAATTTATCATGGACTAGTTTGTTTTTGACTTTTTTTTCCCAGTAAAAGTGCAGAATTTCAAACGTGCTATCAAAACTTTAAAACCACAAACAATCTTCCTCTTACTCCAGTGTCCCTGAGTTTCAGCGAAGACAGAAACATAAGCTTTGGAAAAATACAGATTTTTTGTTTTTATTTTTTATATACAGTTTTGCACATCGAGAGACTGAAATTCTTGCCCATTCTTCCTTGCAAAACAGCTCGAGCTCAGTGAGGTTGGATGGAGAGCGTTTGTGAACAGCAGTCTTCAGCTCTTTCCACAGATTCTCGATTGGATTCAGGTCTGGACTTTGACTTGGCCATTCCAACACCTGGATACGTTTATTTGTGAACCGTTCCATTGTAGATTTGGCTTTATGTTTTGGATCATTGTCTTGTTGGAAGATAAATCTCCGTCCCAGTCTCAGGTCTCTTGCAGACTCCAACAGGTTTTCTTCCAGAATGCTCCTGTATTTGGCCCCATCCATCTTCCCATCAATTTGGACCATCTTCCCTGTCCCTGCTGACGAAAAGCAGGCCCAAACCATGATGCTGCCACCACCATGTTTGACAGTGGGGATGGTGTGTTCAGGGTGATGAGCTGTGTTGCTTTTACGCCAAACATATCGTTTTGCATTGTGGCCAAACAGTTGGATTTTGGTTTCATCTGACCAGAGCACCTTCTTCCACATGTTTGGTGTGTCTCCCAGGTGGCTTGTGGCAAACTTTAAACGAGACTTTTTATGGATATCTTTGAGAAATGGCTTTCTTCTTGCCACTCTTCCATAAAGGCCAGATTTGTGCAGTGTACGACTGATTGTTGTCCTATGGACAGACTCTCCCACCTCAGCTGTAGATCTCTGCAGTTCATCCAGAGTGATCATGGGCCTCTTGGCTGCATCTCTGATCAGTCTTCTCCTTGTTTGAGATGAAAGTTTAGAGGGACGGCCGGGTCTTGGTAGATTTGCAGTGGTCTGATACTCCTTCCATTTCAATATGATTGCTTGCACAGTGCTCCTTGAGATGTTTAAAGCTTGGGAAATCTTTTTGTATCCAAATCCGGCTTTAAACTTCTCCACAACAGTATCTCGGACCTGCCTGGTGTGTTCCTTGGTCTTCATGATGCTCTCTGCACTTGGAACAGAACCCTGAGACTATCACAGAGCAGGTGCATTTATACGGAGACTTGATTACACACAGGTGGATCCTATTTATCATCATCAGTCATTTGGGACAACATTGGATCATTCAGAGATCCTCACTGAACTTCTGGAGTCAGTTTGCTGCACTGAAAGTAAAGGGGCCCAATAATATTGCACGCCCCACTTTTCAGTTTTTTATTTGTTAAAAAAGTTTGACACATCCAATAAATTTCATTCCACTTCACGATTGTGTCCCATTTGTTGTTGATTCTTCACAAAAAATTCAAATTTTATATCTTTATGTTTGAAGCCTGAAATGTGGCAAAAGGTTGAAAAGTTCAAGGGGGCCGAATACTTTCACAAGGCACTGTAGATGAACTGATCGTATAACTGAAAATGTTCTCCTGTGTCCTCCAAGATCTAAAAAAGCTACAGATCTTATATGTCTGAACTTGTGAGGTCCAGGAAAATCCTTGAGTTCTGAAGGGAGATTGAAAATATTATGCCATTTATTCAACTGTTCAAAAATATAAAATAAAGATCGAATGTACTGTGTATCTCTCTCCTAAGCTGCAAATTAATGTCAAGGTTTACTTCTTTCCTAAACCCAAAATGAAAGAATTACTTACTTAATTTATTTCTCTCTTTTTTTTAGCCTGTCATGTCTGACACATTTTGCAAAAAGAATTATAATCTGAATGAACTGTTGTATCAAACATATTTGATCTTCCAAGGTGAGCTCTATAGATTCTCTAAAGGCTCCTCTTGTTAATGTTTATCGTTTTCTTTTATTGATTTATTTGTGTTATTTTTCACATACAGTGGGTACAAAAGTATTCAGACCCCTTTAAATTTTTCACTCTTTGTTTCATTGCAGCCATTTGCTAAAATCAAAAAAGTTCATTTTATTTCTCATTAATGTACACTCAGCACCCCATCTTGACAGAAAAAAAAACAGAAATGTAGAAATTTTTACAAATTTATTAAAAAAAAGAAAAAGTGAAATATCACATGGTCATAAGTATTCAGACCCTTTGCTCAGTATTGAGTAGAAGCACCTTTTGAGCTCGTACAGCCATGAGTCTTCTTGGAATGATGCAACAAGTTTTCCACACCTGGATTTGGGGATCCTCTGCCATTCTTCCTTCAGATCCTCTCCAGTTCCATCAGGTTGGATGGTGAACGTTGGTGGACAGCCATTTTCAGGTCTCTCCAGAGATGCTCAGTTGGGTTTAGGTCAGGGCTCTGGCTGGGCCAGTCAAGAATGGTCACAGAGTTGTTCTGAAGCCACTCCTTTGTTATTTTAGCTGTGTGCTGAGGGTCATTGTCTGGTTGGAAGGTGAACCTTCGGCCCAGTCTGAGGTCCTGATCACTCTGGAAGAGGTTTTCTTCCAGGATATCTCTGTACTTGGCCGCATTCATCTTTCCTTCAATTGCAACCAGTCGTCCTGTCCCTGCAGCTGAAAAACACCCCCACAGCATGATGCTGCCACCACCATGTTTCACTGTTGGGATTGTATTGGGCAGGTGATGAGCAGTGCCTGGTTTTCTCCACACATACCGCTTAGAATTAACACCAAAAAGTTCAATCTTGGTCTCATCAGACCAGAGAATCTTATTTCTCATAGTCTGGGAGTCCTTCATGTGTTTCTTTCATATGTCTTGCACTGAGGAGAGGCTTCCGTCGGGCCGCTCTGCCATAAAGCCCCGACTGGTGGAGGGCTGCAGTGATAGCTGACTTTGTGGAGCTTTCTCCCATCTCCCTACTGCATCTCTGGAGCTCAGCCACAGTGATCTTTGGGGTCTTCTTTACCTCTCTCACCAAGGCTCTTCTCCCACCATTGCTCAGTTTGGCTGGACAGCCAGGTCTAGGAAGAGTTCTGGTCGTCCCACACTTCTTCCATTTAAGGATTATGGAGGCCACTGTGCTCTTAGGAACTGGACAGTTTACTATTTATGGACTCCAACATGTCCACCACGGTGGTGGTTTGTGTACAAGCCATTTCTGGGGAGTATTCAGGGCAGCTTCTTTTAGTGGATGAAGCTCCTTTGCTGCTAGAGGGAGTCGGCGTCTTGTCCTGGAGAATTTGTTCAAAACACTCATCAATATAAACCTGTAAATTGCTCAGATCCTCTTTTCCATGCTCCAGAGTGTTGGAAGTTAAGGAAAAAAAAATGTCTAGAAATGATTCTGTATTACCTTTGCAACTGTCTCAAAGTAAGGTGGTGGCGAAAACGAATCACTAAAGTATTTGCAGTTAGTGGCACGCCACCATGCTCGAAACTACCAATATTCCCATTGAGTTCTCATGTCATGTCAAAGCATAGTGCACCTCTTTGAATATTCAGATTGGGAATTTTACTTACTTAATATCTGGTAATGTGAAGGCTTCATTAGAAAGCCGACAGAGACTAAAGGAACCTCACTACCACTACGTTACCACTAAGGGTCGACTGCATTTAACCTGACCAGGAGATGTTTACTAAGTTTGTCATGAAAACTATTTGGATTGGTCACATAATTAAAGAAATGACAAAACAAGAATAAACTACACAAAAAAGTTTAATCTGCATATAATAAATAAATGAGTCACAGAACAAAAGGCTGCTTGGGATAAATCTGAAAACATATCTGCCTTGAAACAGAGGCAAAACAAAACAATTTTTAAAATTTAACCTCATTGTGTACAGTTTCATTTTTATTTAAATTACAGTCATAGTTAATGGTAATTAATGCTAATGCATAACTTAATACAACAAACATTGGGAGAATTTATATTTAAACACCACAGGGGTCACACAAGCCTCTCTGTGTGTGCGTGTGTGTGAAAGTGTGTGTGAAAGTGTGTGTAGGTGGCCTGGTGAATACTTGGTTCAACAAAATCTATTTCTTTTTGGCTTAGTTCCTCCTGCAGCACTGGGACCAACTCTGTGATCCTCTGAGGTCAACATCAACAACAGCAGCGGTAATGAGGTCACAGGTCAGAGTTCCCAGCAGACAATAAATGGAACAAAAATTTCTATGACCTCGGGTTCAGGATGAAATCTCCGATTGAGTTAAACAATCTGTTGAAGTGAGTGCATGCTGACTCTCTGTGCTGCATTTTATTAACTGAACACATAAGTCAGTCAGAACCGGGGCAACTGCAACATAAAGGAAAATAAAGGAAATACTTTCACATCAATAAAAAATAAAACCTCCAGGAAGCCTCAGGAAACACTTAACCTTAAAAAAAAAGAAAATGAAATCCAAATGTTTTATTTTGGGAGCAAAAAAGACTTTCTTCTTTTGATTACATGATTAAGATCATGTTATTGTAATTCCCACAAAGGGCATGCAGCCTTCTGTCTCATTTGACAGACAACTAGCAAATTTTATTACATTACTTAAAGCTTCTCAAAGTCTTTGCAAAGTCCTAAACTCCTTTTATGGTTTTATTAATTTGACACAACAGTTTGTTCTGTGCGTAAACAATTAAGACCTGAAACAGCTTCCCGTAGATGCTGTTCACAGACACTAACTGTGACAGCTCAACTCTGTGATGACCTCTATCTGGCTGAGAGCTGATGCAGTGACCTGAAGGCCACCACATCCTCACAACTCAGAATATACTCAGAAGACTGTGCAGGCTCACTGCAAATATAGGTTCCTGTTTACTCCACAGGGGTCCGGCCTCTTTCCTCCAAACTCCGACACTTGCACTGCTGTTCACCACCCAGACAAACTTTGGAGGAAAAGAAGCTGAGAAATTGAGCTTATTTTCTTGGACCTGAGAGGAAGCTCAACATCACTTGTGAAGAGAAGGAAGGGGCTGTTGATTGCACAGGAAGAGGGTTCTTTAATTTGAAGGCCACTGTGGTGTTCAAGCCTTCAGTCTCATGGGGAGTTAATCAGCACTTAGGCTATAGATAGGAAAAGAGAGACAGAGAGGATGGAAAAGAGCAGAAAGCAAGAGGGAGGGCTGTGGAAATGTGGATCCACCAGCCACTGTTTCCTGCATGATATTTATCAGTTGCTGTCTTATGAAGTGATTCCTTTTATTATTGTGCAACAGTTTTTGTCCGCTCAGCTGTAACCAATTAGTTTAATGCTTTTTATTTAGTAGTTAATCATGAAGTGTTATCATTAAACTTTTATAAAATATGCTATATGATGGTGATGGCACTGTTCTAGGCAGTTCAATTCAGTTCAGTTCAGTTTAATTTATGTAGCACCAAATCATGACTACAGTTGCCTCAAGGTAAATTGTACTTTATTGTAAGGTAAAGGCCCTACAAAAATACAGAGAAAACCCCCAAAATGAGACAACCCCCTATGAGCAAGGACTTGGCTACAGTGGGAAGGAAAAACTCCCTTTTCACAGGAAGAAACCTCCATACTCAGGGAGGGGCAGTCATCTGCTGCCACTGGTTGGGGGTGAGGGAGGGAGAAAATAAAGGTTAGTAAAAAGCTTGAATATGTCTATGCAGTTTAAGGTGAACTCTTCTCATTTGCTGCATTTGTTGCACCACATTACCTTTTACGCAAGAGGGAACGAAGGACAGGTGGCCAGAATGACACTGATGAGACAAAGAGAAGCAACACTGAACACAACACATGGAACAGGAGACTATGAGAATAATAAAGGAAGTGAGTAAACAGGTAAACAAATGCAGACTTGAGACAACAACACAGGCCGGCAAAACCAAATACAACACATGAGATGCAGAGGGACAAAACAGACACTGGAACACAGGGACAGAAAGACATGAAGAACAACGGAAAACAGGAATTGCATATAAATAACTATAACACGATTCTGAAAACTATAATGAACTAAGAATCAAAGCCATAGTCAAACACAACAGAAGAAATTCAATAACATAACCTCGAAGAACCCAAAACCCAAAACACTGGACAACAGGCCCAAGACCATGCAATCAATTCAATTCATTTTATTTATCTAGCACCAAATCACAACAGTTGTCTCAAGGTGCTTTATATGGTAAGGGAAAGACTACAATAATTATAGAGATAATCCAGCAATAAAAACAACCCCCCTATGAGCAAGCCTTTGGTGACAGTGGGAAGGAGAAACTCCCTTTTAACAGGAAGAAACCTCCAGCAGAACCAGGCTCAGGGAGGGGCAGTCATCTGCTGTGACCGGTTGGGGCTGAGGGAGAGAGACAGGACAAAAGACATGCTGTGGAAGAGAGACAGAGATTAATAATAACTAATGATTAAATGCAGAGCGGGGTACAAACACCGAGTGAAACAATGTTTATTTTGGATTACAGCTGTTTGAAATAAAGGCCTCCATCTTACCCATTCATATTTCAAATATGCTGGTTAAACTGTCAAAACTCAAGAAAGGCTTTTCATACACTCCCTATTCATATTTTGTATAATTCATCATACTTTAAAAAGGCCAGTTCATGACAAGCCATTTTCAGTGTCCAGGGATCAGACCACCAAGGCTTCTGTCTTTAGCAGCTGCCTGATCTGCATTGCACCAGAGCCTTATGGCCCCTTTGACCCAAGGGGTGGAGGGTGTCTGATTTGGTGTTCTCAGGATCTCATCCCTGCTTTTTGCATATAATGTGGTTCTGTTGGCTTCATCAAGCCATGACCTCCAGCTCACACTGGGGTGGTTTACAGCTGGGTGTGAAGCAGAGACGGTTCAGACATCTGACTAGGATGCCTTCTGGACTCCTTCTAGGTGAGGTGTTATGAGTGAGTATGCCCTGGGTGCCAATTGGCCAACACATATTGCATGGTAAATAACCCATAAGCTGTTATCAAAAAGATAATTTGGGTGAACAGAAGTAATTCACATAAGAGGTTAGTTTTTCTTTTTTTGTGTTTTGACTTGCTTTGAGCCTCACCTGTACACACACCCATTTCTTCCTGATTCATTACTGGGTGCACATTTAAAGTAATGTAATCTTTCTTTAGGTTTCTGGTGATTCCTTAACTTTTCAGACCTTCACTCACTGCCATCTCTGCTTTTATTCCACCTGATTCATCAAAAGTTGAGATGATTTAGACTTTCATGCTTTCTATTAAATAAGTATGTCACAGTGTTTTATAGAGCAATAAAGGACAAAACAAAAACCATTAAAGCTAAAAAGAGAAATGAGGCCGGCTTATAAAATGTGCATGTGTGTGTGAGTCAAAAATATTTTCCACTCTTCTGGCCCTTTGTTTATAATTCCTAATCTTCATATACAAATACTCACACATCACTCATGCTATCTCTCAGCTTGCTTCTGTTGAGTCCATGGATTCAAAACACTCCTTGTTTAGTCACTGTAGCATTTTGTATTTCTACATTTTATGTATCATTAATCTCACAGACATCTTTCTTTTTCTTGTCACTGTTGTTTATATTACCTGTGGAAATGACATTGCTGAACATTACTTCTTGTATAATTTTACAAAAAGAAAAATGTCTCCTCACACTTTTGCCATGCATGTCCTCGCATTATGAATGTTATATATTCATATGTTTATATTTGGAGCTCCACGCAGTTCTGAAGACAGCTCCTGTGACTCTGACATTGCCATTGAAATGAAAAAACAGACAAACAATAAAAGCAGGAAATCAATTCCTTTGGTACCTTACATGAAAGTACCAAAGAAAAGTACAGTGGACCACCACTGATATGGGAGCACCAAACTTAAAACCTGGACATGCCTTTGGCCAACATGTTTTCACTTATGGTGCCTGATCAGATCCCTTCTTGGGACAGTGTGGGAATGCAGAAACCCTGCTGGACTGACACGTGCATCACTCTCTTTTTAGCTTTCTTGCACCTGTTAGAGTGAGACAGATTGAACCTATATCATTCTCCTGGGTACATGGAGTTGGTTTCAACCTGAGCAGAGAACTAATCTCAGATTAATCCCACACTTTGGATGAGCAGTGCCTTTGGGGCTTAAGTCACAATTTAATTAAATAAAGCTATGCTTCAGTGACATTCAGTTTCCAGTAAAACAATAAAATATGATTAAAAGACAACACAACTACATCAGAGGTTTAACAACCTGACACAAGTTCATCAACTTGACAGCACAAAGTTACACCTCAGAAGCATCAAGGGACGAGATTTTTTTTGTGCTTTTTATTGCTTTTTTAAAAAAATTTAAATAACTTCTGAGATCAGGGAAACCCAGTTATCAGAGCCAAATACTCTGCAGTATTTAGAAGAAAACTTCCGCAGCATTAACCACTCTTAGCCAGTTGGGAGCTCAAATGCTTAACTGGACATACTGATAAACAAGTATTTGTATTTCAATGTGATGTCTTAAGGGCAGAGGGCATATGGATGCACTCTTTTGTGCATATTGTATGATAATTCTAAGTGTGTCTTTTGTGTGCAGATCATGTGTGTTATCTGACTTTATAGATATTCTGCTGAATACAGTATGTGGACAGATGTGTTTGCTGTTATGCAGCGCTCCAAGATAATTCAGTCATGTTGCCATGGCAACAAATTACTGAGTCTTGATGACTACACTCTGATCATACTACATGAGACATTAAACCAGCCCACTGACATTAAGTTGCAGATCAACAATGTGTGCCAGTCAGTGGCAAGTCCCAGAATACATGTGAATGCTAAAATGCTACACAGCCATTTATCGGGGGGAGGGGTGGGTAGCTTAATTTGGAAAGCTTGACAGTGAGCCAAAATTTCATAATTTGTTTATTATTTCTCTGTTCTGAAAAGCTTTCAATAACAGCCATTTACCTTGATCCAATTAAGGCACAATTTGATTGGATTATGTACTCATTAGTTACAGAAAGTATCATGGCCCTGGGTCTAGGACCCAGCAGTTTTGGGCTTTCAGGTTCTGTTATGTTTGTTTGTTTTTCACTTTTGCTTTCATTGCAGCTATTTGCTAAAATCAAAAAATTTCATTTTATTTCTCATTAATGTACACCCAGCACCCCATCTTAAAAGAATAAAACCAGAAATGCAGACATTTTTACAAATTGATTAAAAAAGAAAAACTGAACTATCACATGGTCATAAGTATTCAGACCCTTTGCTGTGACACTCATATTTAACTCACATGCTGTCCATTTCTTCTGATCCTCCTTGAGATGGTTCTACTCTTTCATTGGAAACCAGCTGGGTTTAATTAAACTGATTGGACTTGATTAGGAAAGGCACACACCTGTCTATATGAGACCTCACAGCGCACGTCAGAGCAAATGAGAATCATGAGGTGGAAGGAACTGTCCAAGGAGCTCAGAGACAGAACTGTGGCAAGACACAGATCTGGCCAAGGTTACAGAAGAATTTCTGCAGCACTCAAGGTTCCTAAGAGCACAGTGGCCTCCATAATCCTTAAATGGAAGAAGTTTGGGATGATCGGAACTCTTCCTAGACCTGGCCGTCCAGCCGAACTGAGCAATGGTGGGAGAAGAGCCTTGGTGAGAGAGGTAAAGAAGAACCCAAAGATCACTGTGGCTGAGCTCCAGAGATGCAGTAGGGAGATGGGAGAAAGTTCCACAAAGTCAACTATCACTGCAGCCCTCCACCAGTCGGGGCTTTATGGCAGAGCGGCCCGACGGAAGCCTCTCCTCAGTGCAAGACATATGAAAGCCCGCATAGGTTTGCCAAAAACCACATGAAGGACTCCCAGACTATGAGAAAGAAGATTCTCTGGTCTGATGAGACCAAGATTGAACTTTTTGGTGTTAATTCTAAGCGGTATGTGTGGAGAAAACCAGGCACTGCTCATCACCTGCCCAATACAATCCCAACAGTGAAACATGGTGGTGGCAGCATCATGCTATGGGGGTGTTTTTCAGCTGCAGGGACAGGACGACTGGTTGCAATTGAAGGAAAGATGAATGTGGCCAAGTACAGAGATATCCTGGAAGAAAACCTCTTCCAGAGTGATCAGGACCTCAGACTGGGCCGAAGGTTCACCTTCCAACAAGACAATGACCCTCAGCACACAGCTAAAATAACAAAGGAGTGGCTTCAGAACAACTCTGTGATCATTCTTGACTGGCCCAGCCAGAGTCCTGACCTAAACCCAACTGAGCATCTCTGGAGAGACCTGAAAATGGCTGTCCACCAACGTTCACCATCCAACCTGATGGAACTGGAGAGGATCTGAAGGAAGAATGGCAGAGGATCCCCAAATCCAGGTGTGGAAAACTTGTTGCATCATTCCCAAGAAGACTCATGGCTGTACGAGCTCAAAAGGTGCTTCTACTCAATACTGAGCAAAGGGTCTGAATACTTATGACCATGTGATATTTCACTTTTTCTTTTTTTAATAAATTTACAAAAATTTCTACATTTTTTTTCTGTCAAGATGGGGTGCTGAGTGTACATTAATGAGAAATAAAATGAACTTTTTTGATTTTAGCAAATGGCTGCAATGAAACAAAGAGTGAAAAATTTAAAGGGGTCTGAATACTTTCCATACCCACTGTATATTTTGTTTTTATCACTGTTGTATATGTACGGTTTTGCACTTTGTGCCTGTAGCACTTCTACTCTCACTCTGATTGCTTCCCTTGTCTCTTCATTTGGATTCAGTTCAGCTGTGCTCCCCGGTGCATCCTACTTCCCTTGTTACCTCTTTTGTATATATTGTGTCTTCCTCAGTTCTTTGTTGTGTCCTTGTCGCTGGCTCCCTACATGCTGTGTGATACCTGCATCTGAGTTACCTCCCAATTTCCCAGTCTAGGCATTTCTGGCTAGACTTGACTCAAACACTTTCTGTCAAGGACAGAAAGTGTTTGGCCTGATGTGTGATTTCTATGGACATCATCAAAACACCAGATCAGGAACTAACTTTTGGAAGAATGGTGTTCCATAACTCCAGCAGAGATAGAGAGGCTTAGAAAATGAATACCAAAGAGCAGTAGAACAGTCATGGTGCCATGTCGGGACCCATGTCCTTACTAAGATCTTTTTATTGGGTTCCTTTGGTCCTGATAGAATCTACACCAAAGTTTCTCTTTCTATTTTGACACCCCAACAGACTCTGTGATTCTGTTAACTATCCCATAATTTCCCATACTATGTTCACTATGTGTTCTAGCCAAACCATCAAGAGACCATCTGTAAAGGAACAATATGTCATGTGATCTGATACTGGCAGTAGAAGCAGTGATTCTGCTGGCTCTTAAAACATATCAAGAGATGATGTTTTCAGTTGTCTCCAATACTTTAAATGTTCTACAAATGCTTATGAGATAGATACAAATAACTCTCATGAAGACCTAGTTTCCATCAATGAGACTAGAGTGACTCTTTGAGTTGAGTAAAATCAATGAAATAGGGAGTTATATAAAATGGCATGCAGATAGTGTAAATTGGAGCATCTAGCATCCGCAGGCAGCTATTTCCCATGTAGAGATGACTAATGCAATTTTGGGGGCTCATTTCTTGTTGTCTCGATTTTAACTTCATTATTTGGCGGTCACAAATGTTTAAAAGGGGCTGCATGAATGCCACTCCCTCACCCCAGCTGGTGTGGTATTTCTGGTTTATGGTGATGGAAGCATCAAAAGAAAATGACAATTTCAGGAACTTATAAAGCAGTATGACTTCATGACAAAAGAAGCAACAAATAAGCACTGATTTAGAAAGTGACAGTAAGGAAACAGTGGGAAGACCTCCTGGCCAAGACAGAAAAGGTGTTTCTATGAAAAGAAAGCAAACAGAACTATGTAATCAATTTAGGACCTTTATCTGAAAATGTTTGTGTACTGTGATATAATTGTTCAAAAATGAAGAGAATTTATCTGTTTTTACTGGATTGGTGGAGCTGCTGGGTTATAGTCCAACACAAACTGAAAATCCAGTGACTCTTCGTTAGGTCAAACAGATTGCTTCTGTTTCTCCCATTAAAAATGATGCCGGTTGTTAACTCAGCATGTGATGCACAATTGTTTTCACAAATTGTTATTCATCTTACAAGCTGTATAGAAATGGCCGCGTAAGATTACCACGTGTGGTGGCCGCATCTGAGCCCTGTTGGTGCACTGGTCCCTGGGGAGTGCACCACTTTTTTTTTCATCTATGACCAGATCTAGTGTCCAAATATGTGACAAAAACTACACAAACACGCACTCTTACATGTGCACAAGTTGTAGTGCGTCCTCTAACAATAGAGCATTGTAACAGATACAATGGCAGCACCGGTAGTGGAGTTCCAAGACCGGCCCCTTCCAGTGGATGGACCTCGCTGCTTGTGACAAATTGCATGTGGAAGGAACTCTGCAGGGCCCATTGAACTTTAGTATTGCTTTTATTCGTCTGTCATGTTCCTGCTGAGATGAAATGGGATCGGTTCCTTTTTTCCCTGCTTCCCTTATTCACGGCTTTGTGCCCGCTGGTGTGCTGGATAAACGGCCAACACTGCCTGACAGTCAAAGACATTCTATTCTCCTCTTTCTTTTTACTTCTCCTGTTTCTAACTTGCCTTGAGATTTAAAGTCCTTGAAATGAAGTGGAGAAGGAGCGATGCACATTCATCCCGGCAGCAGTTCTTTGCCAGAAAAGCAAACCTGAATTCCTTTATTCCTAAAATGTTGCAGACATGGACTTTTGTTAGTTATTAAAATGAAAAAAAAATCATTCAGGGAAATCACTGTAAAGAACATTTTACATGTTGTCAGCTATTGTAGTGTAGTACTACCAAAAAGAACATCTCCTATGATAATTTTTTTCTGACTTGTATGACGGCTTAAAAATGGAAGAAACTGTCTCTAAAGAGCCCGTTATACCCGCCGTAGTCATCCTCGTGAATAGGGTACATGCCAAAAGTGACATCACAGCTGCTGTTGTGGGCCACACTTTTAATGTTTTGTTTCCTCAGGTCATGGCTGTACAGACAGTGTTAAACATACCTGTTAGACTGGACTCAGCACACACTGTTAATGACTGTTTTGCTAATTTTAGATACACAGTAGCTGTTCTGTGAAAGCTACTGGCATCTCACAGATAAATACAAGGTGTACTACATGCAAGAAGTACTTTGGCATCTGTTTCATAACACACCAGGTTTAAATGATACTAATATGGGTCTCTCACTCCCAACTCATGGCATATTGGAGCAAAGGCCACGACCCATAGGCCACTCATCAATACTTGATAATGTTTTTATAGGAAATGCCTCCATCTATACAAATAAACAAGCCCAATCAACAGCACCCTGTTCAATAAAAGTGCAACAACACACTGACTCCCACTGTTTCATAACTTTGCAATTAGCTGAGTCCTGTTGGCCACGCCCCCTGCTGAGGACTGCCAATCACAGCTTCACCGTGTCTGCTACTCCTTGCCCCCTGCAGACAGCCTGCAGCGTCAGCCTTGTCACGTCCAGCCATCACCCACTTGGTAATGAGCTCACCACTCATTACCAAGCAGTGGGCGGTGCTCCTCGTTAGTGTCCTCATTAATGAGCAGCAGGGCTTCTAATTAAACAGCTCAGTGGCAGCAAAGTGGCTTGTCTTTATTTTCCTGGACAGCACCTGAACACGGTGATTTGCTTGTTGCTCACCCTAACAAACACTCCCAACTTTATCTGATGCGCTCAGCAACAGGTTACACATCCTGCTGTTTGTTTCAGTGTGTTCCACATGACAAAATGGGTGACAGCAGAAACAGTCTCTGCCACTAATGAGTCACCAGCCGAGCATCACGTGTCCAAGCAAATTATTCCTGGCTAAAGTTACTCCTTAAAGGTATTATAATTTGTCCCTTTGGAGGTATAAAAACAAAAAGTTTGTTGATACCAGATGATTCAAAGGTTCATCACACCAACAAGATTAAAGTACTGGAAGCAAATAATTCCTAAAGACAGAAAAAACAGGCTACGCTTTCATACATTTCCACTCAGTTATTCCCAGTGTTTAGGATGTTAATTAGACTGAAATTGTTTCACATCATTAAGCATTCTGAATTTCTTATTGCTTATAGAAAGCTTATAACTTACAGAAAAGTATCCATGTAAAGATATTTTCAAGCTGAACCCTCCTGACTTCTCCACAGCTTGTAAATAATAATCTAAAATCGGGTTTTTAACACTTCTTTTTTACTATTTTTATTTTCACAGCACTGGCAGATTTACTGTTTTAAGAAAAGAAGTTTTAAAGTGGAAAAAAAATTGTTTTGTGGTTTTCATACAATAAAAATGTTCAACACAGGTGGACGTGGATCAGACTCTACAGGGTGGCTCTATCGATACCCCTGTAAACAAAACATAAGAAAGTTCTTAAAAATATTTTTTTTAAAACCAATTTAGTTTTCTAGCTTGAAATTTTTAATAGTGTTACTGTGACCGAAGTACATTAATTTCCTGCATTCTAGCTGGTACAGTATACTAAATAGTGCACTGTCACCCTCATTACATAATGCATACTGAGAGTTTTAGAATAAGGTATGGAAGTGGGTCACAACAGTAGTCTCCTGCTGTGCATTTGGGGTTGTTATGGGTTCAGTGCCTTGCTTAAAGGCACCTTGAACCACTGACTTTCCTGTTGCCATTCCTCCTGCCCGGCCGTGCTGCTACACGCCACGGCGGCGCAGAGCTGGGTCACCTCCAGGAGCGCCGATGCTGCTGTTTCTCCTCCTCATCTGTCTTGTGGCCTCAGCGATGGAGGCGATGCGTCTCCCGTGTCGAACAGGTGAGCACAGCCATGCATTATAAGTGCCGACCCAGGGGGACACACACACACACACACACACACACACACACACACACACACACACACACACGCACCAGCTGGCTGCCTGAAAAAAATAAACATGAGCTCCTAACAGAAAATAATCCCCTGAACAAGGACGGGCTGAGAGCACTCCTTTTTTTATATAATGTACAACATGCTGTGTGCATGTTCTGCAACATCAGGTTTAAAATTAAACATGATCACAGAGAAGGCAGAGAAGGCTCATTAGCTGCTGCTGCTGCTTCACTGCGAGCTGAAACTCAGGTACACAATTATTATAATAGTAGTCCAGAGATTCTGTTAATTATTATTCTTTCCATTCGCATATTCATTCAGAACACTTTTCTTTCACAACAGTAACTAAAAAGGTAACTTTGCTCCATATCATTTATAAATATAATGTATAAATGAATCTAGTTTCAGAAAGATTGTCTTAGTACTGATTGGTAGGCACTTTATTTAGATTTGTCTGTAATTTGCATTTTAAATATACAGCACTGTCCAAATGATTTATAGAACTGAAGGGATTTTTTCTTAAATAATACAATGAAGGAGCCAGTCACCCTCCACACAGTGGTTCCAAGTACTTTAAAGTAGTTTGCGCAGTTAATATGTGGACAGTGTCTCTCTTCTAGCTCTTCATGTTATCCCAGACTGTCTCCATGATGGTAAATGGACTAGTTCTTATATAGCGCTATTCTATTCTAGCTGATCACTCAAAGCACTTTATCCACCACGTTTGCATTTACCCATACACACTCATTCATACAAGCACTTCCATCTACAGCTAAGTGCTTTCTACCTAACATTCACACTCCGATGGCTGCATTGGAGAGCGACTTGGTGTTCAGTATCTTGCCCAAGGATACTTTGGCATGCAGACTGGAGCAACCAGGAACTGAACCACCAGCCTTCCAATTAGTAGCTGACCTGCTCTACCTCCTGAGCAACAGCCACCCCATGATGCTGATCACAGGTCTCTGTGCAGTCATACTGTAACATCTGTTAGGACACCTTGTGTTTAATGCTGAGGATAGTTCTTGATGACACTACTTGGAGTGCCAGAGGTGAAAACACAGTTCAACTGAGCTGAGCTGTAAATCAAAGCTTTCAATTACATGTGAATCTATGCACCAACCCTAACCGATGGTTATGAGCTCAATTTGGTGACCAAAAGAATGAGATCACACATGAGTTTCCTCTATATGGTTTCGGGTTCCATCTGAGAAACTGCTGGAGTAGAGAAGAGCTTTGAGTCTAAGGAATAAGCTGAGGTATTTGTGCATCTTTCCAGAATGCCTCCTGAGTGCTTCCACCTGGAGATCATCCAGAGATAGCAGGGTGAGATACACACCTCCTCCCCCGCCCCCAGCTGATGTGGAATGGCCTCACAAGCCTCCATATAGAAGTAAAAGATGTTGCTGTGGAAAAGCACTGTTACATGGCGTGAGCCGTGTTCTGAAAAAAGACTCACGTGCGGCACCCAAAACGAACAGTCAAGTAACAGAGTTTTATTCACAAACACTCGTGCATCACAGAAACGCAAAAAAGGGGCGGATCAGTAATCCTCTAACAGGGCTCAGGGAGTCACAGAGCGAGTTCTCAGGTCAGTGCAACACGCTTGCACTGACCTGGGGTGAGGAAGGGCAGGCAGGTGGTGGTGAAGAAAATGTGATAGTCCGATCCTGAAGAAGAGGAGGAAGCACAGAGATAGGTTGCAATGCTGGAACAGGAGAGGAAACCAAAATGCAGGTAATCCAAAATTACGACAGGCATGAAACTCTAACGCAGCAGTCTGATGGGTAGCTGATTCACAGGCAAAGAGTGGACGAACCCACTGGTCCTCAAATACTGGATCCTTGATGAACCAGTAGAGCTTCAGGTGTGACAGCTGGCTGCAAGGGACGGAACTCCACCCAAAGGGAAGCAAGCCAACCCAGTCCTAACCACCCCACAACGCCTCACACACCCGCACACGCCATGACAAGCACATGTGGAACATCGAGCTTTCCTGGCTAACACATGGAAGTGGAAGAAGATAGATGGACAAATGGATATATTGTCCTATTGTAACAGGACACACAGGATAGACTCATCCCTGATTGTGTAGCTTATTGCATACAGATCTAACAAGTTCTAAAAAGTACCTCTAACTCTTCCACAATGCTGGAAAAGTTTGGATAAAAGATTTAGGAAATCTCCTAATAACTTCACCATTCACTATTATATTGAGTTCAGTCAGCATAAAAAAAATTATACTGGCAGCATGTAAGAAATTCAAAGTTTTTACACTGATAGAAGAAATGTGTTATTAGGAGTGTTCAAGTCAGTAATGTGACTCATGGTGTGGACCTTCCTATTGAGCTGTGCTGATCATAATATGTTAATATCATTTTTCCCTCACTTTTGCACAAAGATGACATACAGTAACCTTTGTTTTCTCAGTTTCACTGTCTGACTGACTGCTTTCTCCAAGACAATATCCATCAGATTTATCGTGAAAAAAAAGAGGCTAAAAAGATGGTCTGCTCAGTTTCTTCTTATTTGGTTCAACTGCACATCTGAATGCCGTTCAATACATCAGCCCTACTATAAGATCTGTCTTTACAGAACTCATAATACCAACCTCTCCGCTGGAAAAATGTAAAGTATTTATGCGCATTACTGATGTAGTGTAGTGTAACACTTTCAACTTTAACCCTTTTAAGACAGGGATGAATAGTGCTTCTCTCACTTGGACCAGATCAGAAAAAGTAGGTGCTCTCAGGGAGGACAAATGAAATGTGGACAGAGGATTCAAAAAGGTAACACATGAAAAAATTTATTAACACTGCCACAAGTTGAAAAAAACCAAGGATTCAGTACAACTGAATTTCTTACTGTAAAAAAATGCAATATCAATTTGTAAACCCTTGGAAGAAAACTGGGCCCAAAAGAAAAATATATAATAACCAAAGAAAACAGAATAAATAAAAATAGTCAAAAGTCAGGTCAATGTCAATGTCAAATGTCGTGAAATGTTCAGAGATCTCTCTCCCCAAAATGTTCAGAGGTCTCCCTACTCGGGTAGTTTTGATTTCCCTAGGTTTTCCTTAGGTTTTGTCTTATCTGTAACTTTGTGATAGGCGTCCCCTTCCTCGGACAAACAACACAACAGGCCGCCTGCGTCACACCCTCCACGCGTGCAACCCCGTGTACTGCCTCTTCACTCGCCGATTCTTCCTCTGGCTCGCCATCTTCAGAATCCACCCAAAGAATGGGGGGTGGGAAAAACCAACCTGCATAAAGCAGTAATTGATATATCCTCTCTTAAAAGAAAACCAATATATTCTTATCTATATTCTTAAATCTGTACAGATATGTTTTTCTATTCGTAAACCAATGAATATGAGTTATTCAACATCAATGTAGCTCCACATTAAAAGTTTGCTCTTTACAGGCAATACACCAAAATGTGTAAAGATTTGTGTCATCTTACTCATCACATAGTGCACATAGTGTGATAAAATAACTACATCAAATCCACATCATGCATCATTTGAATTTTCCTTGTGTGTAGTTTAGTTAATTACACGGTGTGTAGCTGCTCAAAGCATAACCTTCATAGCGGTTATCACATGTTCTAATGACACAGCGATAGCTAGACTCATACAAGAAAATTAAACAGAACAAAAATTGAACAACCGCTCAACTTAGCATAATACAATAAATCTGGCTCCAATTGGTTTTGGGGTTTTCCCTCTTCCCATCACAGAAACCTTTTGACACATACAAACAATATAGTCAAAATGGCGACGACTAGCATATTAGCCAACGCTATATGAAACTCACTCACCGGAGCTTTTCCACTCGACAATTTACCAATCCGACGATGTCCGTCAAAGCGGCTCACTCCCAGAATGAAAGTTTCCAAACACTCAACAACATTTAAGAGTATAGTTCCACTTTTAATCCTGAACTTAACAGGTAGTAGAGCGAACGACTCCCCTCCTCTCGGCCGTGTGTGTGCTCTAATCAGCCTAATAGCAAGAAAAAAAGTAAACCCGGAAAAGAAAAAAACGGCAGGACAATACGTCGCTGTCTCCGTACGTGTGGGATGCATGCGCACCCTGCTGGCAAAAAATAAGAATTGCATGGGGTTTTCACACATCTGAACAGGAAAAATCTGGAGGTTTCCTTGGTGCAACTAATGGGCGTTAGAGTAGTGATGTACACTCCAATGAACGAAGCTATTTTTAATGGTTTGTCTTTTTAAATGACAGAGCAGGTGCAACAGAAACATCTCTGAATATAATGTGCTCCATATGTACCACTAACTACTGTATGAGCCAAGACTGCAACATTTCATCAGTGATACCTGTACAACGAACACATTTCTAATCAGAGTTTAGCATCAAGTCAGTTAAACTTCTGGGATATTGATCTGGTCAGGTAAGTAGGTTTTAATGAAATGAACAACAGCTCCACTAGAGGGGCAACAATGAGACAATCCTCAAAACAGGAAAGGTTTTAGAGGTCACTGACATTTTTCCCTTCTCATCTTGTCCAGTTGTTCTTTCACTAGTTTTGCATTTGGCTAGGGTCAGTGTCCCTGGTAGCATGAGGACCTGGACCGTACAGAGGTTGCACAGGTAGTCCAACTCCTCCAGGCTGGCACATCAATACGTGCCATTGCCAGAAGGTTTGCTGTGTCTCCCAGGATAGTCTCAAGAGCATGGAGGAGATTCCAGGAGATAGATAGTTCCTCTAGGAGAGCTGGACAGGGCCATAGAAGGTCCTTAACCCATCAGCAGCACCGGTATCTGCTCCTTTGTACAAGGAGGAACAGGATGAGCACTACAGAGCTAAAAAATGACCTCCAGCAGCCACTGGTGTGAATGTGTCTGACCAAACAATCAGAAAAAGATTTCATGAGGGTGACCTGAGGGCCCAACATCCTCTAGTGGGTCCTGTGCTCACTGCCCAGCACTGTGGAGCCTGAATGGCATTTGCCATAGAATACCAGAATTGGCAGGTCCACCACTGGAGCCCTGTGCTTTTATCAGATGAGAGCAAGTTCACCCTGAGCACATGTGACAGACTTGAAAGGGTCTAGAGAAGCCATGGACCATGCTGATTGTAACATCGTTCAGCATGACCGGTTTGGTGGTGGGTCAGTGATGGCCTGGGGAGGCATATCCATGGAGGGACACACAGAACTCTATAGATTAGGCACCCCGACTCCAATTAGGTATTGGGACGAAGCCCTTGGACCTACTGTCAGCCCCTACCCTGATGCAGTGGGTCCTGGGTTCCTTCTGGCGCATGATGGCCTCAGGTGGCAAGAGCATGGAGGCAGTTCCAGAAAGATGAAGGAATTATTGATACCACTGACTGGCCCCCACACTCACCTGACCTAAATCCAATAGAACACCTCTGGGACATTATGTTTCGGTCCATCTGGCACCGCCAGGATGCACCTCAGACTGACCAGGAGGTCAGTGATGCCCTGGTCCAGATCTGGGAGGAAATCCTCCAGGACACTAGTCATCATCTCATCAGGAGCCCCGATGTTTTCAGGCATGCATACAAGCACATGGGGACCATAAAAACTAGTGAAGACTATTTTGAGTTGCTGCAGTGAAATTTTAGCAAAATAGACATTTTTCAGGGTGTCTTTCAGTTCAGCCTCTGTAGGTTGATCGTTTTCATTTCATCAAACGATGTAGCATCCTTTCATTTCTAACACATTACCCAGTCAATATAAGTGTAGATATTAGAATGATTTTTTTTCTCCGTTGAATTCTGATGTCTTTTAAAAGTCTTCCTTTAATTTTTTTTTGAGCAGTATAGAAATAAAATGCCATCTTACCTTGAGCACGGAGAGGGAAAGAAACTTCGCTCCATTATACTGCAGGCCCAGACTGTATAAAAACCCTCTTAAAAGAATGAGAGATTAGGCCTGATCCAAATGAAAAGCAAGCCTATTCAACTTAGTCATTACTTTATCAGCAGAAGTATCGGTTAACTTCTGAAGTGGTAAACTCATCATACACTGTCTGTCTCCAATATTTGCATTTTCTTTGTAAGTTCATTAAACGTGTTTAAGATTAAATATCAATTTTGGACACACTTGGGAAGCATTTGATATTTTTTGATTATGTGTGGCTATAATTCTTTGATAATATAAAAATTCTTCATTTGATTTGTCTGTACTGATAATAACCTGTCTTTGCGACCCTAAAACAAAGCAACCCGACTTTGTGCAAAAAGGAGAGGTTGAGCTTTCTGGGTTAGAGGATCCACTGAGCTTCAGAGGATTCTTTTCTCTGTTCTGCACGAGTCAGCATTGGCCTAAATTCCAACAATATCACCCTGAAGGATGTAATACCAGCTGGAGCAGTGAGAGCTATCCCCTCTGTATGATATTGCACACAGAAAAGTCATCGGGCTCAGCCCCAGACAAGCACCTGTATTTGATTTCTCATCTCGACTCGGCGGAGAGCTCTAAGCCTTGTTCTCACTGGCACTAATCCTCGCTAGAAAACAGCTTTCAGAGGATTAGCATCAAGGGGGGCAGAGCGAGCTCATCGGTGGGGGTGCCATGCTTCCTGTCTTTTTCTTCTTAACATTTCCAGCCTTTTTCCTTTCTAAGTTAACCTCACACAGACAGCTCGACTTGATTCAGAAAATCTTTGACCTTCCACTCAGTTTCCTCCCGCTCAGCCTCCAGTGGCCTCCATTAAAGCTCCATGCTCCCCATTGACTTTTACTTAAAACTCCCCTCAGGTTCTTCCCCCTTCATGCTGCCTGAATGACTTAACCATGTAATTCCATGTTATCCGGAGGAACTAGGCGACACACATTCAGCCCACATGCTGAACTGGACTTGACCTACTCCGGTAAGCTACTGTATCATATTGTAAAACCCCTACAAAAGCTAAGGGTAAAGAAGCGCAAGGTCTTGAATCTTGCAGGTCAAAAAACAAGTGGTAATCTAAAGAAGAATTCCTGCTGCAGGCAACGTGTGGATAGATATCAGACAGAACAGAGAAAGACATCCTTTTTGCAAAGAACCACAGAGAAAAACAGCACTGCTCAAGGACTCTTACAGATGCTGAAAGAGCAAAATAATGTACGACGATGTTTTTTTTCTTTTTCTTTCTTTTTTTTTCTTAAAGCAGCAACTCTGTTTCTCTGAACAAAGAGAGGATTATTTTGCATGGTAATGAAAGAGAGCTGCTGGAGGCCACAGCTCCTACAGTGAACACAGAGTCAACAACTTTTTGGAGATGGTAAATTTAACTTTCTACTCCATTTTTTTCTTCTTTTTATGCTTTTTCTCCTTTCCCCAAACCTCTGAAAATGTTCTGTTGTAATCATTGGCTTTGATTCCATTTCTCCCTGCACAAACAGCAGGCCTTTCAGTTAAGAGCACTAAGAGATGAAAGCTGGTGCATCCGGGCAGGGATCAAAAAGAAAAGAAAAAAAAAAGGTGTTTTTTTTTTCTCCCCCCTCAGCTTCCAAATTCCTGCTGGTTGTGACAGAGTTGTAAATACCCAAGATAAAAGACTGCTCTGCCTGCTTCTACTTAACATTCCCATTAGGCTACCTACAATGACTGCTTTTGTGCGCTCTCATGTACGGATGCGAATGAAAATTTCTTTTGCCTCTAGTACTTTGCCAAACATAATTCAATCATAGAAAGAGAAGAAAACAGAAAAGCAAGCTTGGTGATCTGACGAACAAAAGCAAATAATGTGTTGGGAATTCTCCAAGGTGAGCTCTAAAGGAAAGATTAGGTTCAGAGGAAGATGAATGAAACACTGACAAGAGGACTGTGTGTTGTTAGCAAATGCTACATTTAAGGAGCTGCAGGAGGCCTATTAGAGAGTCAACAGCCCAACTGAACTTTTTTAATGAGCTGCTGCTTATGAGTGAAAATGAAACACACTGAGCTGAATTGATGTGTGCGTCAAAGCTGAGAAGAATTAGACATGTTATAAACCAACGCAATAATCATGTTGTATTAGATGACATCAGTTTCGTCTTCGTGTATCCAGTATTGAACAACATCCAGGTCATGTTTAGCTTGGCTTAGCAAACTGACTCAAACACTGCATAATCATAGTTAAGTTTACCTTAAATTTATACTGTAAAAGGATGGAAAATATATAACACACTGTTTCTGCGGCTTAATTTATTACAGTATGTCCATCTCTCTAATTCCCAATATTGTTGTATTTGTGTCGGTTCCACTGTTGAGTTTCTGAAAACAAAGCATCATTATACAGCTCATAATAGTGCAATAAAATAACAATAATAGAAAAAGAACCATAAAATAAAATTTCAGATCAATTTCTTATGCACACATGTGCACATGTGTGTGCAACCTGGTCTCACAGAAGTTCGTGATGTAGTCACAACCTTTTAATTTATTGACAATTTAATTTGTTTCATCTAAGGGCAAAAATTTCCATGTTTTTTGTGTTCCCCAACAAGAATTTCTCAACATTATTTTGTGTACTGTGTATTGGTTTTTCCACTCTCATATGTATTGACTGAAAGGCAAGAAAAAGTCTACATTTGGGTGATGAATGAGTGAGACCCAAGTTTGAATTAATTAATTATTAATGACAAATACAATGCTTGGTTGGGTTTAGAAATAGATCATTCTTTGTGTTAAAATATCCATCTTTTATAACTTTGCTTTTTTGGTGGCCATGACCATGGCCATCATTGTTAGTATTTTTCTTGTCATGATGACAGGCGAGGCACTGCCTCCCCTGAATGTATGTCACTGTGTTTGACGAGTCTGAGAAGTCGGACGTTCTCCTTCAGGATGGTAGAGCAGAATTCGTGGTTCGTGGTACTATGTCTGACTATTAGAATGATGTTCTTTTTATGAAATGATGTGTTAGTTTATGCAGATTTAATGGGACTCAAACCTTCCAAAAAGTTCAGCTTTTGTCCCGTTAGTTCACAGAAAACCTTCCCAAAATTCTTGGAGATCATCCAGATACTTGCTGGCAAATGTGAGATGACTTTTGTGTTCTTTTTGGTTGCCATTTTTTTCTTGTCTCTTTCTTTTTATTGAATCATGACCTTAGCTGAGCCAAGTGAGGCCTGCAGTTCTTTAGACGTTGTTCTGGGTTCTTCTGTGACCTCCTGGATGAGTCGACGATGAGCTCTTGGAGTAATTTTGGTAACCGGCTGCTCCTGAGAAGGTTCTCCACTGTTTCCAAGTTTTCTCCATGTGTGGATAACGTCTCTCACTGTGGTTCTCTGGAGTCCCAAAGCCTTAGAAATGGCTTTGTAACATTTCCAGACTCAGTGAGTTTGTTTCACAGCTGGTTCTACAGATCGTGGCATGATGTGGTGCTTTTAGAGAGCTGTTAGCTTCACTTTGTCAGAGAGGTTCTATTTTTGAAAATAAATTTGAAAATATTATCTTAAACATGTAAGTGTATGAAATGGTTAAAAAAAATTAGCAATTCAATTCAATTCAATTTTATTTATATAGCGCCAAATCACAACAAACAGTCGCCTCAAGGCGCTTTGTATTGTGGGTAAAGACCCTACAATAACATAGAGAAAACCCAACAGTCAAAACGACCCCCTATGAGCAAGCACTTGGCGACGGTGGGAAGGAAAAACTCCCTTTTAACAGGAAGAAACCTCCAGCAGAATCAGGCTCAGGGAGGGGCAGTCATCTGCTGTGACCGGTTGGGGCTGAGTGGAGAGAGACAGGACAAAAGACATGCTGTGGAAGAGAGCCAGAGATTAATAATAATGATTAAATACAGACTGAAGTATCAACAAGTAAATAAAGGTGAATGAGAAGAAACAGTGCATTATGGGACCCCCCTCAGCAGCCTAGGCCTATAGCAGCATAACTAAGGGGTGGTTCAGGGTCATCTGATCCAGCCCTAACTATAAGCTTGATCAAAAAGGAAAGTTTTAAGCCTAATCTTAAAAATAGAGAGGGTGTCTGTCTCCTGAATCCAAGCTGGGAGCTGGTTCCACAGATGAGGGGCCTGAAAGCTGAAGGCTCTGCCTCCCATTCTACTCTTAAGTATCCTAGGAACCACAAGTAAGCCAGCAGTCTGAGAACGAAGTGCTCTATTGGGGTGATACGGTACTATGAGGTCTTTGAGATAAGATGGGGCCTGATTATTCAAGACCTTGTATGTTAGGAAGAAGGGGGTGAATATTTTTTTTTCCTGGCACTATATACAAACAAATATAGCTTTCTATAGAAGCAGGAAGTAGGTGGTTTCTTTTTCCCTGTAAATGGAATTTCATATTTGGTGCAAAGGTAGTGTAGGATAGTTGAGGAGAAAAAATATTGAGGGTTATTCTTCTCATTCAATATGATGTGTTCAGTGGTAACAAGCTTTAAGATTGAAGCATCTAGAAAATGTGGCATCAGACCGAGACTGGGAGTTAGCAGCCGGCTTGATTCTACTGTTGGCTTCTGGAAAAAGTCACACTGTATACTTAATATTCAAAATCTGTCACTGCAATTGTCAGAAAAATGCAATGGACTAGAAGTTAGGTAGTTACATTCCACCACTGAGTCGGTAGATGGTTTTAATCTCAATCACTTGTGCCATCTTTGGCCAGTGTTTCTGCAGCGCTCAGTAACGGTGTGCTCAGGTTGCTGAGGTTGTAGAAAAAAGTCATCATTACACTGAAGTCAAAAGGTGAATACACGGGAGCATTGAGTGATCAGTGATAAGTTGAAGTGAAAAGCTGGTGCACCTGAAATGTCAGGACAACTGTGCCCCAGCTGGAATAAATGCAGCTCGTAAAAGCTGATGCACAAAGTCAGCTTGTCAACTTGTGAACTTTTAAAGTTTAGGCAATAATTTCAGTGTAATGCTTTTTTTCTTTTTCTATTGCTAACAGCCAGCTATGGAAATAGAACCCGGAATGTGTTAAACCATGATTCTACTTTAACACACTGATTACATTATTATTTCCTGGTGAACTTCAGGCTGCTGTTTGTTGGGTTCTGTGTTGCCACCACTGTTGCCGATCCTAAATTGAAGCTTCCTGTTGTGTGCGTGTTGGTTAAATCCATCAGACTGTAAAATGAAAATGTAACGGGCCATTTTGCACTCCACCCTCGCTCCCTCGCAGTGTTACCTGCACCGTGCTGAGCTGTGTGAATGTAAAATAGTCTTCCGGTTTTATTTTGCATGCGGACACTAACAAATCCACAAAGACTCAGTGCCGTGGGGCTCTGTTGTGTCCCAGACTGAAATGGTGACAGAAAAAAAACGATATGAGGTGACAAATGAGTGATGGTTTTGAAACACAGGCCGTCAAAAACAAAGCAATATTGCAGGGAAGTGCCCAAGGGCTCCACAGATCCCTGGGTTTACTCTGTTCTATTTGTTTGGAATTTGTACCTCTGAATTTAAATATCAGCCTTTTCTCTTTCTTGTAAACCTGCTTTCAAGCAGAACAGTGTCTCAGTTTTCATTTTTCAGTGTATAATGAGAAATATTTTTTTCAAAGTTGTGTTTCACTGCTTATTTCATTTGTGCGTTAAGGAATTAGCACATAGAAAACCTCAGGCAACGCAAACATATTAAATAATTACCTTAAGCTCTTTTCATTATCATTTGTATCAGTTATCATTTATCAGCT
The DNA here is from genome assembly GCA_024447675.2 of Pterophyllum scalare. Lineage (NCBI taxonomy): Eukaryota > Metazoa > Chordata > Actinopteri > Cichliformes > Cichlidae > Pterophyllum > Pterophyllum scalare. Next base: position 33,304 of record JAMQGT020000487.1, on the reverse strand, counting down.
CCTTCCCTGCAACTGTATTTTTCCCACTTCCTCATCTTCATTCCTCCATCTTTTTTTTTTTTTGCCATTTCTTGCTTTCTTTTCCTGTCACATCACTTCACCCTTTATTTCTTTCCTATTACCTTCATCATTTCATCCACATCTTCCTCTCCCCTTCTAGCTGTTTCACTTTCTTTTCTCCTTTTTTTCCATTATCATCTGCTCTCCTTCCTTGCGATGTCTGACTTTTCTTTCCTATCTGTTCCTTTTGTAAGAGGTCAGACAGAAAAAGTAACCAGTAGCAGGAAGAACAAAGCAGGAGAACCCTCCCTCCTTCCCTCCCCAGCAGCACGGCTGAACACGTTGTCTGGATTCAGGCGCTTTAGTCACTCGGTCAGACAGACAGAAGGGTCGCCCTGGTTTTCCAAAAGCACTGAGCCGCTCGCCGCCCTCTGTCAGACAGTCTGGGTGACCCTGTGGAGGTCACCACAGGTAACGAGTGAAAAGGCTGAAAAATGGGCTCCTGTCTGGGGAGCGCCAGAGAAAACACACACACACCAGGATATGAAATATTATCATTTCTGTTGATTGAGCTTATTTGGGTCTCCTCCTCTTTCCGCAACATCAGCTGTTCCCGTTCTGAGGGGGATTTGATGACGGGTAATAAAGTGCACCTGCTAAATAAAGCTCCACACTCCCCCTACATCTCTCCCCTAATGGCAGGACAGTACATCTTACCATGCTTACCTCAAGGCTTTATGAACCGGACAGCTTGGCTAATTTAGCATACTTTTAAAGGTCATGAGCTAATTTCAGAGGGCGGAGTTTCTCCCTGACGTCCGGTTGACCTCAACAGTCTGTTTTTGTAGTTCTCTGCTGTCATCTGCAGCACACACACACACTTTTTCCAAGATATTTTTAAGACTTGACAAGCACCATTAACCACTCTTTTAATGAACAGTGTGCCATTAACTCAAACACTGTCAGGTAGAGTGCTAATTGGAACTTAAAATGAAGCAACGCTTCATATAATAAGTTGACACCAGTTATTAACTTCCAATAATAATAACGATGCTCAGAATGAGACTGGCTGTAAATAAAAGGAGAAAAAAAGGACAGAGGGTGCACCAGACTGCACATAATATATACTTCATAATGAGCAGCGAGAATTAAACTCACTGTGAATTGGCAAATGGTTTTCTGGCTCTACAGCGATTTAAGTTTTACCTTAACTCAAACAGGAAGAGCCAATAAGAGCTAATAAGAGATGAACAATATACAGTAGAGACTCTACACGATTTTTTATACTGCAAAACAAGTAATAAAATTATATTTACTTAAAAAATCTCAGATGTTTTGATGATTTTATGCCAAGTACTTGATTAACTGTGAGTAGGTGTACCAAAAGATCTGGTTCGGCCATCCAGTGACCGCGGGTGGAGGAATCATGCGTTATGTCCACGCTTCACGTTGAATACACTTATTCGTCTTAATATTGGACTCAATTTGAGTGTGTAAAAGAAGTCCAGAGCCTCTGTGTGTTGCCTGAGGATGACACGAGTGCTTCTGACATCACACACAGTCAAGATTGCTGTCACACTGCTCATAAAGCGCCAGGTTTTGCCAATCTTCTGGGGTGGGTCTGCAGACACCCACCATGGACCCCTGAGAGGTCAAAAGTCCTATTTGACCTCTGTGATGAGCCTCAGTCCCTCTGCTCTTTCTGTCACTATGTCTGTCTTAGTGGCTCAACAGGACATCGGCACAATTTAGGAAGTTTCTCCAAACCACTGGAATCAGGAATCCAGACTCAGCTTGCCCTGAGTCACTCCCCCATCCCTTTTCCCCCGGGGTGAATGTATCTTTTCACAATAATGTGGATTTTGGGCTGGTTAGTTGTTAAATGAAAAGAACACATTGCACTTATAAGAAACCTGCTGCTGGTGTGTTTTTTCCAATATCAGCAGTTTACTTGCCAGCCTGTAAAGTCCGTAATGGATGAAAATCTGTTTAAAACTTCAGTTTGTTGATATTATCCTTGGTCTAAAATTTCGGGACAACAAAAAAATCACCAGATAATTCTGATGCTTACAATAACTCTGGGCCTCTTTGAACAACTGGAAGGGATCAACTAGTCATTTTTTAAACAAGCAGTGCATTTCTGAAATTTCCTAGTCATCAGCTGGAGGACCTGTATGTGAGAATCACAGCAATTACAGTGAGCAAGCTCGAGTTTCATATCCTGCCTCCTACACTCCCTGTCTAGGTTCCACCTTTGCCTAAACCAGAGTATTTCCAGTAGAGAAGACACAACTGACACCTCCTGTTGTCTGCTGGTGACCAGATCCCAACAAACTAAATGCTAAGCGCACATCACTAATGCTGAGAGGTAATCGGAAACTTCAGTCAATCTAATGATCTGGCATCTGAGAGCAAAAATCATATTTCACTGCAATTTTTCCATCGTTCTTCAAAGGAAATAAAAGAAGCATCAAAGGAGACTAAAATTTGTTGCAGCGGTCATCTTAGACCCACCTAATCCCTCTTCTATCCCAATAACATGCTAAAATGGTTGAGATGCATCTATGTAGTTAATGCACAGTTTTCAAGTGAAAAATGTTAGCACAAGCCATCTTTACTGCCACCAAAAAGTGCAGCATAGTCTCAACATGTCAGACAAGGGAGACAATGTAAAAATGATGCGTAGTATCACATGATGTGAGACATTTGGCCATCCTAACCTCATTATGAGTTTTAAAAAAACATATTGCTTGTGTTTTACCAGCAGTTACAAATACATAAAGTTTGGGGCTTGAGGAAATGTTAATGCGGCATGCAGTCACTGGGGCGCCGGAGTTTCTGGAAATTTCAAGCAAAGGTTGACATCAGAGGACAGGTTAGAAGGTCATCATCAATACCTGGATCAATTTAAAAGCTCGTTAGAGTGCTGTCATTAGGGAAACTTATACATAGCCTTCAGCCAGTTAGAATCAAGTGTTATCTATGTGCAGTGTAAATATATTTATTGGCAGGTGTCTATTACATAAGCTAACAGACCCAGCTGGAGTGCTGCAGAGCTCCACAGATGGCTCACGGGCTGCTGCTGCTGCCTGCAGTCGAGGGGCAGGGGGAAGTTTACAGATTAGTCCTGTTAATCTGGTGTAAGCAGAATGCAAACTTGCTGATGGTGACCTCAGCGACAGCGCTGCTGCTTGTAAGGCATTTATGCTCTGATCCTGTTCCTGTGGTTGGGGGTTGGGAGCTCACGCCATGCAGTGAAACCAACAGAAAGGGCGAGTCTGCAGCTCTCAGCTCCCTGCTGACCCACAGACCTTGATCAGCTCTCAGGGCGATTCATAACAAAGCCAAGGCAGGTCATTACATGAGGGATATAACTGCATGACAGCAAAGAAACAAATCAACCACAGAGGTCAACAGAAAGTTCCCTGCCTTACCCAGAGGCCGAGGTCAAAGGTCAGAACAGTATGTCAGAGATTGTCGATCCCTCTTAAAAGAACAGGAGACATTTCACATTTCCCTCTGCTTACAAATTCTGTGAGTTTTATTTTCCCTTCGTTTCTGCTTCTTCCTCCTCCATCAACCATCACAACACAGTACACACACCAACATGAAGAAAACTGTGTGCTGCTTACTTCAAAGGAAAACACTTATTTTCTTTTAATGTTTTCCATGAAAAATAGTGATGAATGTTGAACAAAAAAGTCCACACAAGATAAATAGATGAGAGACAGTTTTCATGTGCTTTTATTATTATAATATTATATTTGTTAATCTACCTTGTTTGTTCGTGAACAGTGTATGACGTACACAAGCAGGTGACAGAATAAGGGGACAAATGACATCATGCCAAAATGTCTCAGTGAAGTTTTGGGCCACCGGAACATTAATCGGCAGTGGTCCTCCAAAAAAGGACAAGTGGAGCTTTCGAGCAAAGAGGCCTCCTTGCAATCCTGTGGAAAATTAAGTACACCATTGCTGCTTGTATAGGAATTAAGAGATAAATATCAAACTCCACAGGCCTCAGTTAGCATGCTAAACGTTAAAGATCATGACAGCACAATCAGAAAAAGACTGAACAACTATGGTTTGTTTGGAAGGGCTGCAGGAGGAAGCCTCTTCTCTCTAAGAAGAACACGGCAGAACGGCTTAGCTTTGCAAAGCTGCATTTGAACAAAACCACAAGACTTATGAGACCAAAGTAGAGATGTTTTTGCCATAATGCGCAGCAGCACATTTGGAGACAAGAAAACACAGCATATGAGCACAAACACCTCATACCAGCTGTTGACACAGCGGAGGAGGGCTGATAATTTGGGCTTGTTTTGGATACCTTGCAATCACTGAGTCAAACCTGAACTCCCGTGTATACAGTACCAACCTATTCTAGAACCTGCTAAAGCTTGATCCCAAGCACAGCAGCAAATGTCCAACAGAATGGCTTAAAAAAAAGAATCCAACGTGCTGCAATGGCTCAGTCAAATCTGGACCCCAACCTGATTGAAATGCTGTGATCTTAAGGGAGCTCTGAGTAAACCAATGCCTGCAAACCTCAACGAACAGAAGGCATGTTGCACAGAAGGGTGGTGCCAAAATTCTTCCACAATGATGAGAGAGACTGATAAAGTTGGAGGACTCTGTGATAACTTTCCTTCTCACATTACAAAAACAAAAAACAAACACATGTCAGTTAAAATATTAACTATTTCTTACACATGATACAGGCTGAATTGACATACAGTGTATCACAAAAGTGAGTACCCCCCTCACATTTCTGCAGATATTTAAGTATATCTTTTCATGGGACAACACTGACAAAATGACACTTTGACACAATGTAAAGTAGTCTGTGTGCAGCTTATATAACAGTGTAAATTTATTCTTCCCTCAAAAAAACTCAATATACAGCCATTAATGTCTAAACCAGCAGCAACAAAAGTGAGTACACCCCTTAGTGAAAGTTCCTGAAGTGTCAATATTTTGTGTGGCCACCATTATCTTCCAGAACTGCCTTAACTCTCCTGGCATGGAGTTCACCAGAGCTTCACAGGTTGCCACTGGAATGCTTTTCCACTCCTCCATGATGACATCACGGAGCTGGCGGATATTCGAGACTTTGCGCTCCTCCACCTTCCTGCTTGAGGATGCCCCAAAGATGTTCTATTGGGTTTAGGTCTGGAGACATGCTTGGCCAGTCCATCACCTTTACCCTCAGCCTCTTCAATAAAGCAGTGGTTGTCTTAGAGGTGTGTTTGGGGTCATTATCATGCTGGAACACTGCCCTGAGACCCAGTTTCTGGAGGGAGGGGATCATGCTCTGCTTCATTATTTCACAGTACATATTGGAGTTCATGTGTCCCTCAGTGAAATGTAACTCCCCAACACCTGCTGCACTCATGCAGCCCCAGACCATGGCATTCCCACCACCATGCTTGACTGTAGGCATGACACACTTATCTTTGTACTCCTCACCTGATCGCCGCCACACATGCTTGAGACCATCTGAACCAAACAAATGAATCTTGGTCTCCTCAGACCATAGGACATGGTTCCAGTAATCCATGTCCTTTGTTGACGTGTCTTCAGCAAACTGTTTGCGGGCTTTCTTGTGTACAGACTTCAGAAGAGGCTTCCTTCTGGGGTGACAGCCATGCAGACCAATTTGATGTAGTGTGCGGCGTATGGTCTGAGCACTGACAGGCTGACCCCCCACCTCTTCAATCTCTGCAGCAATGCTGACAGCACTCCTGCGTCTATCTTTCAGAGACAGCATTTGAATGTGACGCTGAGCACGTGCACTCAGCTTCTTACAGGTGTAGTCTCTTTGGGGTGTACTCCCTTTTGTTGCCGCTAGTTTAGACATTAATGGCTGTATATTGAGTTATTTTGAGGGAAGAATAAATTTATATATAAGCTGCAAACAGACTACTTTTCATTGTGTCAAAGTGTCATTTTGTCAGTGTTGTCCCATGAAAAGATATACTTAAATATCTGCAGACATGTGAGGGGGGTACTCACTTTTGTGATACACTGTATGTAAGTTATTTCAGGAAGACAGGGTATTCAGACTGAACAAATGCTCAGTACTGTAAAGGTTCGTCCATCCATCCATCCATCCATCCATCCATCCATCCATCCATTCATCTCTCTGCTTATCCTGTTCAGGGTAACGGGGAGGTCTGGAGCCAATCCCAAATCACTGATAAAAATGTTTGCATTTATACATATGTTTATCAGAATTTTAGTACAAAAAGCATTTTAGGAATCTGTTTGTTCTTTTACAAACTTCCAGTCCTCTCAAAGTGTGCCGGTTTTTAAAATGAGAAAACAGCTCTTTTGAAATATATAATAGTTGTATTTTAAAAAAAAAAAGCACAAATCATAAAGATCTATAAGCCATGAATGCTATTAATAATTCATTGTGCTTATTTAAAGAACTGAAGTGAACTATGAAGTCTGCTGTGTGTTTCTGAGCAATATCAATAATAAATATGTTTCAACTGTTGCTCACCTGCAGCCAGAGCACTTTCACATCTGTTGTGTGCACTGCTGCTACAAGATTAAATCAGGGTCATCTGGACTTCATAAGAAAGCTTATTGTGAAGTGATTATTTACATCAGCAGGTAAACTCGAAAGGTCAGAAACTAGCACCACCCATTAACATACAAACACATGAGTGTTAGCAAGCAGAGGTGAGCGAGAGAGCAAACTGATGACACAATCAAATTATTGATTATTGCAAATAAAACCCAGTCTTCAAATTGATCCACTTTGTTGTAGTGGAATCAAATATGAGCCTTTTTGTCTTTTTGTCAGTACCTTATCTTGTTCCTTCCATCTCTACACACCATAATGAACACCCAAGAGAAATAAACACACACACACACTCGTTGGAAATGGCTTTTGCCCTTTAAGAGCTGCCGCAGCAATCACAGGCTGAACCTTTTGCAGAACAAGGAGTCTTCTCTTCATGCCGTGTGATCATTCGCATTTACCTTCAGTGAGACTTTGCTATTCCACTGCAGTTCACTTCAGGCCGAGTTCTTCTCACATTGTGCACTATATATACCACCCACCTGACAGATGACTGCAGTAGTTAAGGTTAAAACAATATGGGTCTGGGCTCCATATAAGACACAAGGCAAGTTTCACACTTCATCTGCCTTTTATTTCCTTTATTCTCACTTATTAGGGCACTCCAACAGTTGGCGTGAGAGCTGACACGTTGCCTCCTGTGAGAGAAGTCGTGAGCCTACGGGAAAGAAACATGATTATACAGACGGGAATTCTACACCGAGGACAAATATGGAAAGAAATGAGAGGATATTAAATTAATTCCCACCAAAAACTTTATTTCTTGTGATTTTTAAGAACAAAAAGTTGCATGTGACACAACAGTCACAGCAGCAAATTCTAGTCACAAATAACTCTCATGGTTGCAAACTGCCCAGTGAAGGGCTGCAGGGAATGACACATTTATATTTAGCAGGGAAAAATTAGAGAAAACCACAGAGCAAGGATCCAGATAAAATAAATGGAATCAAAACTCACAGTTATAAAAACAACATTTCGAAAATGATCTGGAAAATGTGTGGGCAGTGTGGAGAGAAACTTCAATTCAGATGTAGGCACTTTGATTCGGCCTCAGAAGAAACTTAATTTTTAAACAAATGAACTTAAGGAGAAAGTAAATCAGCTATTTATAGATGTTGAGATGATTAAACATGGTAAAAGTGTGTGTGTTCATGACTGAAGCATCAAAGAGAAAATCCAGGGGTTTGATGTGCAGATGCGATGCACTGATTAATAAGTGGATCTAGCAAATGAGAATGTTTCCGTTCTCGGCTAAGTCAATGTAGAGAGCCAATACTGAGTGCATGAAACAGTTTCCTTCAGGCCACTGCTTCCTAACACAGCGGCCATTTTTATAGATCTGATAGATTATTAAAACCATCATCGCCTGACCTCCTGACACACTCGCTCCCTGAGCTGCTTTATGCAGAGCACTTTTGCCTCTGGATGTTTAAGTCCATAAACACGTTGCACCGCACAACATATCCACCTTCAGCAAGAACATAACCTCCATTCGATCTAGTCGTTATCTTCTGGGAAACAAACACAGCATATTTAATCTTAAACCAGCGAGAGCTGTGTGCTCTTCATGATGTGCATAATGTGCTGCAGAAACATTAGTGGACTGCATATCAAGATAGTAGAAAATGTTGAAGTTGCAATTCAAATTTTGTTGCGAGTGATCATTGAAAATTGATTCAGATTGATTTTGCAGAGAAAGGTAAAAGTTAAGAGGTAAAAGGTAAAAGGTAAGCGTTAGCTGCTTTTATAGCTGCAAACCTCATTAACTTTAGCTTATGAAGACATCAATAACTGTCCAGTTTACAGTCAGGGTGTGGTGTGTGTGTGTGTGTGTGTGTGTGTGTGTGTGTGTGTGTGTGTGTGTTTGTGTAAACTAATATTTATATTGTGTCCAGTACCACATTGTGTCAGCGTTAAGCTCAAGAAAATCCTACCAAAATTGTGTTAACTGAGCAAAAGAAAGTGAAGACTGAGCTGCTGTTGCTTCTAAATAAAAGGTTAAAAGAATGAGAGATTTGCAGTATTCATACATTCAAAAGATTTTTAAAAAGTAAAGAGAAATTATAATGATCCTCCCGAAACTCTGACAGTATGTCATTGTGGATCATGTGTTCAGTGCAGATTTACATTACTTGAGATTCAGTTGCTAATGGAGTTATCTGCAGTATTAATCTTGGGCATCAAAATACAAACACTTGAAGGCAGACTTATAAATTCCTGACTGTTTTGAAAAGGTCACTGTATATTCATACGCATTTCATTTTATTCAGAGGTCTACTTTGTGAATTAGAATCAGAGTTAAATTAAGATGCTGACATGTTTTCGCAGTGCATCCATCTCACACTGAATAACTCAGCAGTTGATATTTTCTGCTGTTAAAACAGCCTGGATGTTTTTTCCGACCTTTTGATTCGAACAGTTATTACTCATTAGAGTGAAATGTTGTTTTTGGATTCACAAACAGCGGCTGCCTCCCTTCGTACTGATCAATTTGCTGGTAGAGCCCTTTTTGTATCCACGTTGTGTTATTAATATTTCTGCGGATACAAATGAAATGGGTCAAAGCACCAAAAGCAAGCACACATATTTCCTTTTCATCCACCTCCTTATATACGCCGAGAATGTAGATTAAATAAGCAATATTGAATCTGGATCAGTATTTTAATCCTCCAAGTGATGATAGGAGTTTGTTTCCTGATGACTAACAGTCTGAGGATGCAGAGCTGCCACCACGAGGGAAATTAAAGCTACTCTGTTCCTGCTGTTGGGGCCACCAGGCTACCGTATGCAACAGCGCTGTAGTGGTGTCTTGGCGTATGGGTCAATCTTACAATACTGGATGAATAATAACAGTGATGTAGTCCTATTTTATGTTCCAGTATTACTACTTCTGACATCCTCCAATATTTAATGTCATCTACAAATGTTGTGGCCATCTTCCTGAAGCTGGTCACAATCCATCCATCCATTCATTTTCTTAACTGGGGGGCAGGACCCTAATGCAGGGTACACCCTGGGTCTCCATTCTATCACAGGGCATCGTCCGTGCAACTGTTTAGGTAAAATGGTGCAATGATGTGTTTGCTTCATTCATTTCCATTTGCTGGGGGTATGATGCTCACAGGTTACGGAACAGCAAGCGAAGGAAATTTGTTTCCCGAATTTGTCCTTAAGGGAGCCATTCAGTGAAGCTTCATGTTGACATGATTGCATCTCATAATTTCTGCAAATTTGTCTCCTGCATATTAACACCGCCAATCTACAACATCCCAAATGTGCTCTACTGGATCCAGATATCTAGTGACTGGGGAGGCAGCTGATGTCAGCTGAACTCATTGTCATATTTATGAAATTAGTTTGAGACGATTTCTGCTTTCTGACATGGTGGGGGTAGAAGATGGTCGACTTTGCCCATTAAACCATTTTGGCCATGCACATGTTCTGCAGCAATACTCAGACAGACTGTGGCATTCAAACCGCCCCTGAATGGTGTTAAGGGGCTCAAAGAATGCCAAGAAAACTTTCCTGACATCATTACACCACCCGCACCAGCAGCCTGGACTGGGTGGGTCCATGGATTCATGCTGTCAGTGCCAAATCCAGTGCACGGCCAGCAATATTTCTGCATTTCCTCTGTTTTTGTTTGCTGCCATTTTGATCTTGCTGTTGGAGTGTTCCTTAGACATTTAAGCGTACACATATGTCATCATTTAATTTGAAATTTCTGCGCACAGGTCTTTATGGTCAAATTTACAGTATTAATGAAAAGCTGTGGAAACAAATACATCGGCTGTGACTGTGTTACTGCCACTTGAATGTCAGTAAAGTTCTGACACCCTAAGCCTCAGTTTATATAATTAGGATTAGGTGCAAAGTGATTCCACTGTGAGCCTTCCTTGGGAAGGCAGGGCAAGTCAGAAACCAGAATTGCTGAGTGAACTCGGAGCAGGAAACTAGACGAAGGAGAGGCAACTCGAATACGAGGTAAACAAAGGCAGCCTGATTACCACCAAGTTTGGTGTAACGATCTGGTGGAGATCTGCCGTCCCTGCAGCCGCTAATTACTCCAGCTGATGAGGAGATTCAGAAGGATGCCCAGAGAAACACCAGCCTACAAATCCACCTAAACTGAAAATAGACTTAGAAATGAGTAAGTGTGAGAGAAGAAGAAGAAGCAAAACCCCCAAGCCTGCCCGGACCACGAAACCTTGGTGTGATTAAGGACTAGAATGATGGGAATAGTGAGATCGCTCATTCCCAACTTGTCACATATGACGCTTGAGAAGGAACAATTTAGTTTTACATTTAAATGCATTGGGACGCTTTTTCTTTAAAATTGGAGAAATGTTGAATTGAATTGACACATTTCAACCATGCCCACAATCTTTTCCTCAGCCTAACCAAGCAGTTTTTTTTTTTGTGTCTACACTGAACTTGTGAGTCAAAGCAAACAACAAAAATCAGCAAAACACTCACAAACAAAAGCACGAACTTGTGACTTGTAAGTATTTTGCTCTTCCAACACTGGAGGACTATCAAATGCAAGAATGAAAGCCTGCTTTTCATGGAAATAAACAGAGGCAAATGGCTGCTGTAAGACTGGAAATCAATTTACAAACTGTTGGTTTGATTTGGCAGTCTACAGCAGCATCTGATGCCTTAAGTAACACAATTCATTACTTGATCCTCCTCCAGATTTTTAGTGGCGCTGGAGTTAAGATACTCCCTCTGTCAGTGTCAATATTGTCATACATTTTCAAAGAGCATCTGAACAGAACAGTGTACAAGTGTTGACTGAAAAACACAGATTTACGGCTCCTCCTCCAGAGAGCGTTTTGTTAAAAAGAAAAGAAAAGAAAGCGGTGGATGTCACACCAAAATAATCTAATCCTTTAAGCATGCAAGGAATACTGTGGCAAGATAAAGAAAAGAAATAAAACAGCTGAGAATATATATTTTTTCTGCAGAATGATGACAACTGCCAGAACAACAACATCGCCTCGGGCCACAACAATCAGCGTTGGGAATAAAAAAAAGCCTCTCTAAATGAAAGACTGACGAGACCGAGAGGAAGAGGGAGCCGGAATGAAATAGAGACAGAGCGACAAATAGAAAGAGAGAGATAACGGGGGAAAAATTAACAGGAGAGTGATGTAAAGTGAAGTCTGGAGGCCGACACCTGTCACTGCCATTTAAACCTTTTTACTAAACCTTATCAGGGTGAGTTGGGAAATGAGACATCCAGCCATTCCCCGCTTCATCCCTGTCAGAATGCTACGGCCAGGATGCCATCAAGGCGACAGCAGCGACCCAGGATGAATAAAACATCTCTGCTGCTGCCGCGGCTGAGAAACCTAACAGCTCTGACTTAGTGGAAATGCTCCACTGTGGTTGGGTGTCATTCAGGTGACAAATAGGAAGCTTCACATAAACTTTGCTTGCTTCAGAAGCACAAAGCAGCCCACTGAGAGCCAACATAAACTAATCTACATTAATGTATCTTAATGAAAGTATGAGCATTATCTGAATTATGCCTGAGAGCCAGAGTAGAGTCTCCATGCTGGTTAATTTAACAGGAATAATTAATCTATTATACAGCTCCAAAAGCAGGATTGTAACTCACTTGTCGTTATATTGGAATGTATATGCTACTAAGAGAAAAACAACTATAAAGGTTCTGGTTTTGATTTCGGCTCAGTCTGGCGTCAAATAAACATTTAGGGATTTTAGATGAAGGCAGTGACTCTCGTGTGTGTTCAGGTAGACCGCTGATTCTGGATGTGGTTAACCTGTCTCAGCTTAGAGAGTTAAAAAAGGGAGAATAAAAAAGTCAGTTTATTCTTTCCATGGACTTTACAAATATAAAAAATATATATATATTTTTTAAACGTATGTGCTGAAACTTCATCAACCATTTATCTGACCTTCAGTGCAGCGTTCAGCAGATTGTGGGGGCTACCAGACCAGACTGATTACTACAGGTTTTGATCTGTGTGCATTCCCGACCTTAATAAACCAGACGACCTCACTGTGATGACTCACTGCAACTCCTACTCAAACCACAAACTGATGTTCTGACACACGTAGGTGTTTGTATTTATTTTGCAAGTATCACGCACTGGAATTTGGAAAGTTTGGTAGTTTTCAACCATCTTCCATCTCAGAGTGCAGGTGTGGTACAGACCTGATCAGTCTTCTTATTTCATTCTTGGAACCTGTTAACCTGTTTCCCAAACTGATGAACTGTACTTTTACTCATTCAAACAACACCAACATAAAGTGCTGAGTGCTCAGCTAGAGTAGAAAAGCACTATATAAGAACTAGTCCATTTACCTTTTAACAGTGGTCCCTGTCCTCGCTTTATGAAGGAAATCATATATGCATGTATCACAAAAGCAAAAGTCACACACAAACTCAGTAGCACGAAACACAAATTTTTACTGTGTAGTGTACACAAGGAACACTTTTCCCAAAATGATTATGTGTATCTTTAACATTGTTCTGCCTATTTACATTGAATGGGAAAGACACGCCGTTTTAGTGCAGGTAGGTCTTCTTTGGCATGGTATCTTTAAGGGTCACCACAGATCTGCATCCATCTCAGCCCATCCCAGCAGCCTCCTGTGTCACTCCAACCCTCTGCATGTCCTCCTTCACTATATCCACAAGTCCCTACATTTAAAGTCCCTATTCTAACCTCCAAACTCTTTTCTTTCCTCTTCTCTTGCTGACTCCAAACATGCCTTCCTTCTCTCCGTGTCCTTTGTCTTCACCCAACAGCAGCACAGGTTCCACCGGCACTGTTGGCCAGCAGCACCAGAGGCAGTCATTGATACAAATCCAGTATGGAAATCTCATTCTTTATGTTTGATGTGGTAAAGATTTTACCCTAGTGTCTGATTTTAGACTTGTTTGTTGGCAGGTAGCTGAAAACTATGTTGAATATTTTACTTTGAAAATAAATACCAGTTAGCATAAAGAAAGTTTCAGATATTATAATGCAAATGATTCTTGACAAGATCATTCATCTCGCAAAAGACTAATTTTACTTCCTTGTATTTTCCTAAGTAAGATGCAGTGATGCTTCATGAAGATTACTTTTAAAGTACATTTTCAAAAACAGAAACCTTTGTGACTAAAAATGCTTCTGAAACACGGGTACTGCTAAATTGGCCTGGCAGCTACATCAGAAATGGGGTGAAGTGGAACCTGAGTTAACTTTAATCTAGTCTAATGTGATAGACACCAAGACGCCTGTAAACATGAAGATTTAAGCTTGTAAATACATTTTCTTTCTAAAGCTGAGTGGATTTTTGCTTCAGTGAGATTCACTTCAAGGATGATTTTCTCATCGAGTCTGCATATCGAAGAAAAAAAATAAAAAATCTGAGGGAGACGCACACACACACACACACACACACACACGCACACACACAGAGGTCTCAGCACCCATCAGATGGAGGCTGCGACAGTTTTTGACAATTCTAACAAAAATTATTCATTTATCTGCTTCACATCTTGCTGATGCAACCTGGAGAAAGACGAGTTCAAAGGATGTTGTCAGAGTGACAAAAAAAAAAATGGCTGGAAGCTGAGAGGAATAATTCAGTGTTGAAGAACGTCACACAAGTTTATTTCACAGTCTCTCTTGTTTGCCTCATTATTCACATTCAGCTGCTTCAAATTTTATGTCCAGGAATTTAGCTTGGAAACATCTTTGTGAAGGTACACAAACACAATTATTAAAGATTCTCAGCAGCTTGACAGGGACTGTAATAAATGGATTTTGACTGTGAATAAATGATTGTGCATTAAGATTGAATATATATTTACCCTATGGGGATGGAGTCTGCAGCTAGGTCATCAGTTAACTGAGATCAAAACCTACTCAAACAATGCATAATGTTATATTCATCACAGCGTCCACTCCACCCATCCTGTCAACCAACCCAATGAAGTCACCACATGGAGCTTTTCCAGTAGTCTCAAAAGACTTCTGTTGGCTAATTTTCCCTCGTCTCATCCCAAATCATTTCAGGTGAGTTTAGGTTGGTGGTTGTGGAGGACATGTGATCTGACGTTAACCACCATTACACTACTTCTTGCTCAAGCAGCCCTTTGAGAGTCAAAGATGTGTCGGTGTCTGACTGAAGCTCAGAGCAGATGGGATGGCGTGTCACTGTAGGATGCAGTACACTGAGTGTGTGTCTCTCTCACTACATCTCCAAAGCAAATTTGTTCTGTCCTTTGCACAGCTTTAGTTCACACTGCAACTGTTTCAGAAGTGGAGCTTTTAGTCTACACATGGTCTTTCATTTTACAAATTGACCTTATTCTCTGTGCTAGTCCTGCCTCTGACTTCCTGCCCTCCTCATTTCTTTTGTGCAGCCTCACACAGCCTCACACTTTTGTGCATCTTTCTCTAACATTGTCTTGATTGTCTTGTAGATACCATTCATTCGCCATCTCTGCATCCCATGAAGACATGGGTCAAAAATGCCTCCCAGGACCAAGACCACATTTCTGCCGGTTTGGTGGTCCTGTCAGTTCTCTTCTTCTCATCAGTCTCCTTGAGTAGTAGTTTCATTATAACAGTTTCATCAATGTAGGCCTGTAGGCCTGATCGCACAGTCCCCATGTTGTTGTATGTTTGCTGCTTCAACTCTGGAAGCAATGATGTAGCCTTTAATCTCACATATCTCTCTTCCACAGCCTGTCCTTTTTCCTGTCTCCCTCCCTTCACCCCCAACCAGATGACTGCCCCTCCCTGAACCTGGTTCTGCTGGAGGTTTTAAGGTTAAAAGGGAGTTTTTCCTTCCCACTGTCGCCAAGTGCTTGCTCATAGGAGGTCATTCTGACTGTTGGGGTTTGTCTGTATTACTGCAGGGTCTTTACCTTACAATATTAAGCACCTTGAGGCGCCTGTTTGTTGTGATTTGGCATTACATAAATAAAACTGAATTGAATTGTTTCTAATTGATGATTTTAAGTCCATAGTTCTCCCCTGCAGCAGACAAAACTCTTCCTCTGGTCTTCCTGTCCTGGGTTTGTCCTTGTGAGAGACAGACAGACCTTCACGTCTTAAAGCAGTGGTGAACCATGTTTTCTCTCTATTTAGCTGAGCGAATCTTACCATAACATAGATAAAACAGGGCTGTTTGCCCAACACAACTGATGGTCTCACTAGAAAATTGTACATCTTCTAAACATCTTTTCTTCTCACTAATCCCATATGTGTTATTTCACAGTTTTGATTTAAGTTAAACTGTGTGTGTGTGTGTGTGTGTGTGTGTGTGTGTGTGTGTGTGTGTGTGTGTGTGTGTGTGTGTGCATGTGTGTGTGTGTGTCTCTCTTTTTCCTTTCCTTTACTGGTACAACAAAATGAATGTTTCATGAAAATTGTGCCATGACTGATCTGAGTGCACACACAGAGAGACGACTGGAGACCATCATCAATATAAATAAACATTTTTAGCAAAGAGGTTAGAAATTGAACCACTTGGCTGACACTCATTTAAAGTTTCAAAGTCTTCATTATTTCATCCTGCAGGGCAGTGTTTACGAGCTGAGTTGGATGGTTTTTGAATCTGCAGCTTTGAAAATGAAGCCAGTACAGCAGCTTTATTAGACCTTTATATGACAGGTTTCTATGGAAAACCAGCATATGTTTTCATAAAGTTCAGTGGTGATTACAGTTTCAACCTCCTGTGCAAACCATGAGCTGCAGCAAGCAGTTCAATGAGCTTTTCTTCTCTATGTTGTTAATGCATATGTAAAGTCTGTCATCTCATACAGCAGAAGGATTCAATGGTATCACGACAAAGGATCAAATTAGAGCTAAATTCTCTCAGGATAAGCGTTGTTTCACTTGTTGAGGAATAAATTAAAAAATATACATAATTATGGGGTGGTGAACTTTTGTTTCATTTTCTCTTTAATGTGTTTTTACCATATTTTAAAGCCAGTTCGACATTCCTTTCTTTAGCTTACTTGGCTAATAATGAGGTAATGAGGTCAATATTAACTTTTGTTTTTAACTCAGCCTTTCTCCATTATACAGAGCTGTTTGACACGCCATCTTCAACATCAATATATTTATTTAAATGTAAATATCACACACTGAAGAAACACATGCAGGTTTTTTATTGTCATATAATGATGTGGAAATCACCTGATTTCAACCAAATCCAACTAAAATCTACTTGAAAAATATTAATAAATTTATCATGTTTATAATCTGTGTACTATTAGCTACAATGTCTCGATCAAGGATGATAATGCATATTCTGCATCACCAACTTTTTTCTAAACATATATATACGTAGACTGAGCTCGAAACTGAAACAAAATCTTGAAAATGTGATGGTTACAGACAATTTTAGACTGAAAATCTAAACATCACCTGCTCCAGACCACAGTATGTGTTCAGGACATGGTCGTAGCTACTGAGGGGTCACTCTCTGGCTTGTGAACTCACCGTTTGGATCTTCTAGATGAGCATTTTCCCTGTCACCATTTAGCTGTTTTCAAACCAGATGCCTCACACCTCCCCACAAGTGGCAGGTCAGATTGTGAAACTGTAGCTGAATATTCTGGATAATCCTCCTTAGAATGATCACGATTTACAAAAGGGGCTCATTTTTTTATTCAGTATAACCCGACCGTAAAGTCAGCAGGAAAGTGTTTACAGAGGTCTGAGCTGAGCACTGATTTCCCACAGATTGCTACAGGACCCGAAGTCTTTCTCCAACCACAGCTATCGTATCTACTTCCACACTGGCTTCCCTTTGCAGACCCAGAAGCTGCGTCCTTTGATTTTGTCTATGGTTTAGAACAAGGTGTTAGCTTAATTTACTGTAGCTTTGTTGTCAGTCACTCCCTCCCAGCCCAAACACACGAACTGTTCTGTGACAAAGGAACTGATCAGTGTTTTCATTAAAGTGATATTAATACTAAGATTATACGGCTGCAATAAGGAGGTCCAGGCTAACGCCTAGTTCATATGGGCATCTTTGCCGTGTGTCATTCCTGTCATTCTGTTGTCACTTTGTCATCTGATAAAGGCAAAAATGCAACAGAAAGCAGGGGAAAAAATCAGACGGTAGCATATCCATCTGTGACAGATCTGTCCAAACTAAAATAAAAAGGAATGTGGTCAAAAAGGTGACATCCTGCAGGCAGATCAAGCACAGGCTGTGCAAATTGAATCAGTCAATCAAACAAACAACTGGATTAGTCTGTGAGTGGTGAAATGTGGATTTGTCACTTCCACTTCTGTTGCCATATTCTGGTATTCTCACAACATCCGGACACACTGCTGCTGCATTTCTCATTTGTTCGTTTGCTTTGTAAAATAGAACAAAGAAAAGATAGTGAGAGTTTTGCTTTGGAGGCCACAGAATGACAAAGTCCCCATCAGTATTACATTATTGCTCTTAATTTTTTCTCCATCAAACACGTGCATCAACACTGCTTGCACTTGTTCGGTATTTAAAAGAGTTTTGCAGCAGTACTTTTCCTGTTTTTTTTGTCATAAGAGAGCAAAATGCTTCTGTGTGTCATTTGAAACTCCTCATAATCTGCCCTCAGAGGTTTCTCCACAACAAATTAGACTGTCACAATTCATGTTTTAATTACAGTTTGCCCTTCAGATCTGGACTCCGTTTTGCAGTCCTGCTGGGTTTTACACTGTCTAATAATAATTCCTCTGACTTTCTGTCACTCTCACATATGTTTATCCCCATTGACAGAGGGGTGAAGCACCGATATGTGCCTGTCTGTCAGTCTGACTTGTTAGTTCAGAGCGCAAAATGACAGGAAATGCAACCTTTAGACTTAGAACTAGGATTTTCACTGATTTCCATCACACTTTAATGTGTCAGAGCAGAAAAAGGCTCACGTTTAATGTTGGCTGCTTTAGTTTCAGGGTTCTGGTCCCCTCATGACTTCCAAATACAACTGAAAATATTAATGTTGTTCCTGTTTCACAGAGGACACATGATTTTGGCTTTAATGACCTTGTATTTCTTTTTTTTTGTCTCTTATATCCTGTTTACAAATGAGTTTGTAAGATACAAAGTATCCACTACAGTTTCTGCCTGAGACAGTTATACATTTTTTCCATCAGTATATTTTGTATTGTAAGAGAAGCAAAACTACTGCATGCATTAGATTTTACATTTTGAGTTGTAGTCTGCAAAGAAAGAATTTCAGTTGTGTGTTTCAGTCTTTTGTCTCACACATCTGAAGGAAAAGGTGCTCTTCTATTTTAATAAATCCAGCTACCACATTGCACACCTGTAAACATGACCCAGTGCACTTGAACTCTTGTGTATCGGTCTCTGCGTACTTTTTAAAAAAGCAGGTCTTTCACAGCTTAGTATTACACCTGAATGCTTCCTGTGCAGAAACAGACAGGAGCTGTTGCTGCTGCCCACCTAATGCACCGCTAATGCTACACCTTCTGTGTAGACACACATTTAAAGGGCAACCGACATCACCTCTGTATTTTACTAAAAAAAAAAGCAAAAGCCTGCACAGTAGTTTAAAAAAGGAGTGATCATTTTCACAGTGATGTTTCGAATCAAATATTGCAGCTTTAAGGCTTTTTTATTGGACTTGAAAAAACTGACAGAAACATTGTGACCAGGAAGAAACAGAGACAATTTATTGTTTTATATGAAAACATAATAAGATAATTTCTGTCCCATTTTACTTAACAGGTGAAAACCGTGGGCATGAATATTTAGCTGAGAAGGTGAGTTATTTCATTGTGGTTCATTGTTTCAGTTCTTTTGAAGGAAAAGATGCTGAATTAGTTAAAGGAGGAAACAAAACGAACGCCCTCGCCCCGCAGGCTGCCAGAACATTCCTCCTCTGAGCCTTCGCTTGTTGAGAGTCTCAATCAGTTCTGGCACCGAGATGTTGCACATATTGGAGTAGGCTGATTGGCTTTCACGTCTTGGCAGTGGAAAAGGGAAAAAAAAGGGATTGGTTAGTGATTAAATTCACTGGCAGCCTGGGAAACACAACACAACACAACACACACACAGTTGTCTGTATTTTTATTGTTGGACAGTAATCCTGTTAATGAAAAATGTGCTGTTTTTCACAGCCACTGGCAATGAGAGCGCCAACCCTCTCCTGTGGGAAAGGAGGTGGGATGAGTGTTCATCCGCCAAAATAAAAGACACATTAATAAGAAAAGAATGTTGCAATCAGCTGAAATTATGTTCCGGACACAAAGTGAGGACGCCGCTCTCCTGCAGGTGCACCCGAGTGATCAACCTGTTGTTTCTGAGCAGGTGAAGCTCTGATGCCATGAGGCTGCACCAAGATTTGAGAGTGTGTTTTCTCTCCTGCAGGGATACACCGATCCAACATAATCTGTGCCAACTGTACAGCTCCAAATGCAAACACACAAACACAAATGAAAACATGGCACACATCATCCTGCATGAACAATTCAGTGACTCCCTAATGCTGAAGCTGATTCTCTTATTAAGCAGCTGTGGTTTAAATCTGGAAGTTCTAGTTTTGTTGAACCCTTCCTCTACATTTTCTTTACTATAAGCTACGTGTAAGTTGGCAAGATACTGAACCCCGAGTTGCCCCTGATCCATCCATTAGTGTGTGAATATAAGGTTAGGTTCTCTTATTTCTACACTGCTTAGGTGTAAAAAAAATAAAATAAAGATAGGAGAAAAAAGCACTTGTAAGAATGGGTGAATGAGGCCCATAATAAGAACGTGCTTAGAGTGCTCAAAGTGAGTAGAAAAGCACTATGTAAGTATCAGTACCAGTCCTTTAACTGTTAGGCAGGCTGTTGGAATTCATCCATTGTATAAAGTGTTAAGAGGGCAACACAGATGTACAGCAGCTGTGTAAAGAAAGGCACACACTAAGCCAGAAATGGTACCATATACAATATGTTAGAAAATGTTTCATAAACCTAAGCAATTGGTTTTGATGGCCAAACCAAAGAAAAAGCTTATGAAAACTAACAACCATTAAGCAAAAAGCACGAGTCTCACGATGGAGCGTTAAGTGGATTATGGCCCCACCATCCCTCCAGCTGTAAAATATGGACCTCTGTTATTTTAACCTGGAAATGTGCCATCCTTCACAAAACGAGCTGAAACAACCTTTTTGTTTCAACTTGTCATTTGAAACTCTTATTCACAAAACCACTCCTCATCCTACCTCTTTCTTCAGCCATCATCACTGGAACAGCAGGCTGTTGGTGCGCCACAGTACTGATGTCAAATGACACCTTATGAGTATCTTTGAACAACTCTTTAAAAAAAAATAGAAGCATATAAAAAAATGAAATGAATGAAAAAAAAGTGGCAATTAAGAAGGAAAAAGAAACAAAGAAAACAGCAATAAGTGATAAAATATATTAAGTTTTTACATTCTCTGTGACAGCTTGGGAGCCTGTCCAGGGTGCACCCCTCCTTTTGCTGTCATAGAACACTAGACTCCAGGACTCAGAAGACAGGACTGAACTTAAATGCAGCTTCACTGCTGGATCTCACAGGGTAAACATACTAAATATACTCAGCTGGACCGGAACCAGAACTACAATAATTAGGAAACAGATTTAAAAAAAAAAAAAAAGAAACAAGACAAAAAGGTGAAGCAGAGTGGGGAATGCAGTTCAGGTGGCCAAACCAGTGGAAGGCTAATGGCAGAGGCGAAACAGTTTTGGGGGCCAGCCAGGTGGCCAGAGATGGAGATACTCTGGGGGCCTGCAGCGTGATCAATTATGGTGATGTAGACACTGATGTGTGGTTGATGTTGGAGAAGGTGGCAGGATGCCTCTGGTGACTTGGCTGGAGGCCGACGACATGGTGTAGGAGGACACCTCTGACACAGGCACAGGCTCTGGAGACTCGGGCAGCATAGGACCCATAGATTTAGGCTTGGCAGGCTCTTGCAGCACTGGCTGAGGCTGCACAGGGCTCTCAGAAGACTTGAGTGACTTAGTAGGGCACGAAGCTGTCTCTTCCCACTACTGGGGCTGGGCACACAACCATCTCCGGTGACTGGGGCTGCTCAGAATGGCTCAGATTCCACAGATTCCAGGGGCTGATGCAGAGGATGGGGCCTGGCAGCCCTGTTCCCTCACCCTGGAAACAGGAACGGGTTCGGGATGAGCTAGAATCTAGCAACTCCCACCCAAGGAGCAGGTTTGGGTGCTGGGTGCTCAGGCACAGGGGAGGCCTCAGAACGAGCAACAGTCTCTTGGTTGGGAACCCCGATATTACTCTCTGGAAAGGTAGGTTCAAAATCAGAAACCCCATTCACAGCTGTATTATTACTAGCCAGGCCAGAAACCCAACATGAGATTTGAACAATATGAAATGTCATTAAACGGCTCAGAAACAGGATATGAAGTTTTAGTACACTGCCTGGCAGGACAGTGGCCAGGTCACGACGTGATGCTGGTGGAGGAAAACGTTTCCTGACTCGCTCCTCCAAAACACCCCAAAGTGGCTCAATAATATTTAGATCTGGTGACTGTGCAGGCCATGGGAGATGTTGAACTTCACTTTCATGTTCATCAAACCAATCTTTCACCAGTCTTGCTGTGTGTATTGGTGCATTGTCATCCTGATACACGGCACCGCCTTCAGGATACAATGTTTGAACCATTGGATGCACATGGTCCTCCAGAATGGTTCGGTAGTCCTTGGCAGTGATGCACCCAACTAGCACAAGTATTGGGCCAAGGGAATGCCATGATATGGCAGCCCAAACCATCACTGATCCACCCCCATGCTTCACTCTGGGCATGCAGCAGTCTGGGTGGTACGCTTCTTTGGGGCTTCTCCACACCCTAACTCTCCTGGATGTGGGGAAAACAGTAAAGGTGGACTCATCAGAGAACAATACATGTTTCACATTGTCCACAGCCCAAGATTTGCGCTCCTTGCACCTTTGAAACCGACGTTTGGCATTGACACGAGTGACCAAAGGTTTGGCTATAGCAGCCCGGCTGTGTATATTGACCCTGTGGAGCTCCTGACGGACAGTTTTGGTGGAAACAGGAGAGTTGAGGTGCACATTTAATTCTGCCGTGATTTGGGCAGCCATGGTTTTGTGTTTTTTTGGATACAATCCGGGTTAGCACCTGAACATCCCTTTCAGACAGCTTCCTCTTGCGTCCACAGTTAATCCTGTTGGATGTGGTTGGTCCTTCTTGGTGGTATGCTGACATTACCCTGGATACCGTGGCTCTTGATACATCACAAAGACTTGCTGTCTTGGTTCACAGATGCGCCAGCAAGACGTGCACCAACAATTTGTCCTCTTTTGAACTCTGGTATGTCACCCATAATGTTGTGTGCATTGCAATATTTTGAGCAAAACTGTGCTCTTACCTTGCTAATTGAACCTTCACACTCTGCTCTTCACTGGTGCAATGTGCAATTAATGAAGATTGGCCACCAGGCTGGTCCAATTTAGCCATGAAACCTCCCACACTAAAATGACAGGTGTTTCAGTTTCATTGTCCAACCCCTGTATTTGCTTAGTTAAATCCAGGTGTCTACTTTTTTTGGCCATGCAGTGTATATTCTGAGATCAAAAACATAACATGAGGTTTTATTTTTACTAGACGGCTCAAAATCAAAATATCCACTCGTAATGGTGACTGACAGAAATAATTTATGGTAGACTCTGAAAAACAGGGCAATTATTATTACCTTTATTTTTCCAGGAAGTCCCGCTGAGACAGTGTTGTAGTCAAGACTACTTAACCCGAGACCGAGACAAGACCAAGACTGAGGGAGGGCGAGACAGAGACAATTAAACACTCACAGCTCAAATAAATGTAACCATCTTTGTTTTATATTCCTGGGTGACTTCCATCATTTACCGCAAAATGTAAAACAATTATTCATAGTTCATCACAATAGTCTTAACTGTTCTCTGCCTTTCATAAACAATACATAAAGTTATATTGTTTTTAAAACAATAATCTTTGTAAAAATGTGCGCCATTTCAAAACCACATAGCTAAATGTGTAAAAATGGCAAAACAATACTTCAAGATTTGGTATCGATTCGATGTCAAGTAAATACAGGACCAGTATCGCCAATACTGATACCAATACTTTTTAATAATTAAGAATTTTCATGAAGTTTAACTGGTTTGAGATTTTTTTTTTCTTTTGGATCATTAATTAGTTAAAACCCAGGGTAGAATTGGGCAAAGTTTATAGGTAAATAGAATATACTTTATCAAAATAAAAGTTATTGTTCTGAAAAAATAGAACATTAAACAATTTTCCCCATACATTTATGTCTGGATTTTTTTTCATAAATAAAGTGTACAAAATCATCACTCAAGAACAAATGCAAACTTTTTTCCCCAGGTAGATTGTTCAGAAAGTATAATACAAAAATGTAATAAAAAATATCCCTTCATTCACTAATTTTCTAGATTTTTTGTTAAATAAACAAGCAGTATAAATTTAAATTAAAAATTTGCTTTAAATGTTTCATAGCAAATTCCTTCCCCCCCCCCAAGTATAATATGTTATGTCATGTGACGGTATAACAAAACACTGTGGGGATGGGCGGAGCAAAGGGTGCCTGCTCTGTGCTGTGATAGGAGTGGCACTTAGACAGCTTGCATCTTTGATGAAACCGCAGCACTGCATACAGGAGAGAAACTGAAGCTAAAGTATCTCTCTCGTTAGTATTGATATTATCGATATTCGGATCGATCTGCCCACCACTAAATGCCGCTTCCGCTTGTTAATTGAGTGACGGGGCCTACGATGTAACTGGAAACCACGTCTGAAGCCTAGGCAGTAATCAGTTTTTGTGGACGTGTAGTTACATTTCTTGAGGTACATGTCAGGTTAGGTTCAGAGAGGATTTTAAGTTATGTAGGTAGGACCAATGCAGAACTCTAAATCAGGACTTATGAGATCGATAGTGATAATTTTTGCATATAATTCAGAAAAGTTACATTTATGTATCATGCATTTAATGTGTCCCAGAGTGCTGTTTCCTTCCACTAATGGGTTTGCAGAAATCATAAGCATACACAACAAAAACATAATCCAGATTTTTCAACGATCAGCTGTTAAAAGCAGCTGTGGGGACATGGAAACTGTGGGACTAATAAAAGGTATTCATAAAAATTTGTCAGCGATGATCCACTCGTGTTAAAGGGTCATTTTTTCCAAATAAAGGAAATCAGTTGCAGTGACGGAGAACTAATGTGGACGAAATGCTCCGCTTACACAGCGACACCTGAGCTGCAGAGTTAAAACGAAACATCGAAGCAACAAATTTATATCGAGGATTTTTAATAATCAAATTGAGTTACTCCAAGAATCATTGCAGCCCTAAAATTTGCATTAAATTTTCAGTTTGTGTATCAAAATACATGAAGGTTGGCATTTACCTTTCATGCTGGGATTTTTTTGTTGAATCGGAAGCCTGAAATTTTCCTTTGATCTTCATTTTCCCCTCTTACTTCTTGCGTTCATGATGGTTATCATTTTAATTTCTGTAGCTCATGAAATCAAGTGCACACATGACTATAGTGAGATCAGATGTGCACATTGTGAATGAAACTGCCCATGCTCTGCGATAGATTGCAAACTGCGGTGAAACGATACAGCGCAAGGGGCGGGGGAGGGGGCTGAAGTCTATCCCAGCTGTCATACGGAGAGAGGCAGCGAACACTCTGTACAGAGATACAGGCAACCATTCACACGTAGGGACAATTTAGAATCACCAAGTAACGCAACCCCAGTAACTGCATGTCTTTGGACTGTGGGAGGAAACCCACACAGACACGGGGAGAACATGAAAACTCCACACAGAAAGGCCCAGGCCAAGGTAGAGTCAAACCCAAACCTTTTAGCTGTGAGGCAGCAGTGCTAACCACCACACCACCATGCTGCAAATTTTTCAGACTTTGAAAATTAAAAAAAAAAGCTTTCAGTCTTTGGTAGACTGGGACTATGCAGAGGTCAATCATCAGCAGATGTGAGCTGGAGAGCAGTTTTGTGCAGCTGTGTCAAGTGCCGACTGCGAGAGACTCGCTTTCTCCTGGTGGAGGAGGAGGCAGAGAATGGGGCTGCCCCCACAGATCAGCCAGGAAGCGCGACCTCAGATTAGCAGAGTAGCAGCACTGAGGCAGCAGAGCTGGGCGGTGGTGTCAGGGCAGAACAAGTGAGTCACATCAAACTTTGAGAGCAGAGAAGCGGCTGTGATGGCAACGAGCAGGTGAGTTGAAGGGGTGGTGACAGAGTTGACAGGCTAAAGGAGAGGTGATGTGGGAATGAATTCGAGTGGGGGGGGGTGAAGCCCTCCCCTTAACGGCATCCTATGCCAAACAGTTCATACTGAAGATTTTTTTCTAAGCAGAACAACTATGTGCCAGCAGAGCAGTTTCAGTTAAAGTGTGGATCCAGGGTGTGAAGGAAATTAATTAACAACTGAAGGCAAGTTGCATAAGTTTCCAGTAGTGATCTTTAGCATTGCTCACCCACTGGGCATATTCTTTCAGCTCGGCCATCACCTCCTCAAACTCCTCAGGAGTAACACTGGAATCCACAGGGTCACAGACAATATATACGCACGAGGTAATCAGAGAGTGAAGACAGCAGGGGAGAACAGGGGAACTGAATCTAACTAACGAGACAAGGAAAGCAAAACAGAACACAAAGCACACGAGTCAAGGACTGCCAAAGTAAAACAGGAAGTAGGCATGGAAAGAGAAACAGACTTGACACAACACAGGGAGGCAGGCACACTGAGAAATTCAATAAACACAGTACACATGAATGAACTTAACCTAACAACTCAAGTAGGCCGGGAACAGAAGGCCCAAAGAACAGAAGACATAACTGAATGGGGAGACAAGAAAACTAAAGCAGGGAAACCACACAGCCATGAGGACAGGACACAGAGAGACAAAAAAAGCATGGGGACATAGAGACAGAAACACAAGGCAGGCAGGAAACACACTGGGACTTGGGGGGGGACAGCAGCCATGTACAGAGCTAAACAAACACCAAAACCTAGGAACAGAAATAGAAAGAAACAAACCAGGAACTACAATACAAAGACGATTCAAATCTCTGAGTCCTCGATCCAGGGACCATGCTACTTGCCTCATGACAGCTGGGATAGCCTCCAGAAAGCTGCTGTTTAAAAACCACTGTGTTCCCTTCATATAGTTTTTAGTGGCCAGTATATAAATTGCAAAACTTTTCAAATTTTTCAACCCGTTGGAGGTTCATGTCATAAAAAGATAGATTTTTAATAAGATGACAGTAATAAAAATAATTATAGGTTAAAATATTTAATATCCGTGCACCCCACCCGGGACCTGGGGCACTGACAAATATCCTTTTATGAAGTTTCTTCAGAATCTGATCAGCAGCATCCAAGATATTGTGTGTGACAGACGGAGGGATGGAGGGATGGATGAGTGCCGACCCTCAGTCCCACTGCGGGGGGCACCAGTAGTACCAACGGCTAATTAATCAAATTATATGACAGATGGTGTGGAGGAACTATTTCCCCCACAGGACACTTTTAGATAAGCCACTGGCCTCGTGGTGAAACTGAGCGTAAGCACTTGACTGAAGTCCTTTTATTCTATCCAATAAGAGAGGGAAGCCTTGGGAGAGACAAAAACGGCCAGCAGTGGTGAAAGCTTGGAAGAGAGAAAGAAGAGAAAAATGATGGAAAAATATTGCTCTTCCTCTTTGAATGTGATATGATCGCAGTCTGGTTATATTGCTTTGTGGAATATTGCTGGAGCGCAGAATTAGATTGGGTCTCCCCCTCTGGCTTCCATGATAAGGCCTCAGGAAAAGCAGCTTTGGATCGATCCAACGGTCAAAATCAGGATGACTGAAACATAAAAAGATTATAGACCTTTGAAATGGCTTCATTTCCAGGCAGGGTACATACACACCCACACCCCTTTTTTTTTTTATCCCAATACAGTGCATGCGCATGTGGTGGTAGTCGAGAGGAAAGCATGATGCCATCTGCCATGACACAGAGTATGTATTATCAGCTATTTGATGAGATTTATGTATGTCAAATAAACATCATGAATGATGAGTGGCTTATTTGTCTTTGTTAGACACCATAAATGTTTGACCATATTTCACAATCCTGGATCCTGTTGAAATGTTTTCATGTCCATACCTGGGTAATCTCTGTCCCTTGGATAAAGTGTGGAGCCACAAACAAACAAAAAAACACTCTTGGTTGAGGTTGTGAAAACTAAACGTCCTTCCAGAAAGTGAACAGCAGACAAATACAGTCATGGTTAAAAAAAAAAAAAAAGCGCACATGCTTTCAGTTCTAAAGTTTAATGTATCAGGATACAATAAAAATAAGCAGGTGTTATCTTAAAATTAGGGATCTACAGCCTCAGATGGGCTACAAAACATGATATAATACACAGCGTCAATATTTATTTAGCAAAAACTGAGCACAGTGGTGTGGTGGTTAGCACTTCTGCCTCACAGCAAGAAGGTCCTAGGTTTCATTCCACCTTGGCATGGGCTTTCTGTGTGGAGTTTGTGTGAGTTTTCTCCGGGTACTTCGGTGTCCTCCCACAGTCCAAAGACATGCAGTTACTGCGGTTAGGTTAATTGGTGATTCTAAATTGCCCATAGGTGTGAATGGCTGTCTGTCTCTGTGTTAGCCCTGCAACAGGCTGGTGACCTGTACCCTGCCTCTCACCCTGTGACAGCTGGGGTAGGCTCCAGCCCCCCCTGCACACAGAAGCAGTGTGTCATAAACTATATCCACCCTTACTGCTTCCATAGGAATTAAGACAGTAATTAGCAGCTGAGATTGATTAACTGTGATGGAACACTTAGCCAACAAGCATTACAATGAGCAGCACTTTTTCTAGTAGTAGCATTCATTAACTCAATTGCAAATATCTGAATATTAATTAAGGCTAAAATTTTAGGCATTCATCTTTAAAGGGGTATAATCAGTATTTTTACATGAAAAATGTGTCATAATATGAATAGAATGAAATAATTTGAAAGGTCACGCTGTTGAGTTCACTGTTTAGCTTTTGCAGCCCACAGCATTATTCTGGCTGTTCTTCGACCCTGATTGTCAGCAGCAACAGGAAACTCTTTGTGTGGAAACATTCAAAAATCCACTGTACACCTACCTGCACGTACTGTACCTGCTCAGCAGCAAACCGACACAGCTAGAAACTTGTGGAGCAATTACCTGCCAAAGAACAAGGTATTTCCCTCAGGGGGTGGCAACCAAAGGCACGCCTAATGAATGACAGAGGGAATATTGGATTTATATTCACCAGGTGAGCAAAAACACAACTCCAAATGAATGATAATGTTGCTGCTGGAAGTGTAAATAAGCAGCTGCTTGCTGTAAAGTTTGCCATGTCAACCTCAACCAGGACCAGGCCTTAGCCAGGATTTTCAAAACGTAAGGCAGGAAATCTGTTATGGCCACTCACCTATTTGCTTAGAAATCCAAGTGGAAAAACCACACTACCCTTTACTTTCAGTTTATTACTTTAACCCTGTCAGCAAGGAGGTGAGAGAGGAGGGTGAAGAGGATTAAAGCATTGTGTAGAGCAAAAAGGCAAAAAAACCCCAAAAAACTTCCAGATTTATTGTGAGTGAAAGGAAGCAGGACAGCATCGTCAGAGCTGACAAAACAAATCCAATATTGCAGCTTGCTCTCTCTAATCTTATGAGTGGTTGGGGAGTGAGGTGATACTGCAGATAAAAGTAAATCTACTTGGCAGCAAAGATTTGTTGTCCTCATTTGTTTGTTGTGTCAGAGGCACGAGAGAGTATTAAGAGCTTGCACTGCTCGGAAATTCTCCTCCTTTATAAAAAAAAAAACATAAAGCGGCACACTGGGACATAAATTAGGACTGTGCCCATTGCCTGTAATGGTGGTATGATGGCTGGATTGTTATCCCCGGGCAGAGCAGGGTCTTATTTTCCCAACAGGATGCTTCTCTACCTGATTAGCGAGCAGGAAACCTGCTGAACAGAGTGAGTGAGGTGACTGTGAGCAGAGCTGCTGCATCCTGCTAAAGGACCCACAGTTAAACAGCAACAGCACACCAACACCAAAAAGAAAAGGCGTGTCACAGCCATCAGAGAGCAGAAAGTCAGCCTACTGGTTCTCAAGAGCCTCCACAATACTGTCACAAGCTCTGCTTACACATAGTTATCACTATTTATGGGAGGCTGCGGTTTTGTTAGTGTGACTCTGAGTTAGGATGTGGAGGAAGTATCCCACTTCTGTCCGCCTGAACGTTAAGCATTTTATTTTTTGCTAAATACCAGTGGTTGTTGAAATAAACAAAAAAAAAAAGGCTGTTAATGGTTGTTTGTTTATGCATAGTTGGGTTTTAAAGTGGCCCTATTAAGCTCATTTCCAGCTCCACACTTTTACTAGACTCTATTAGACTACTGTTGCATGTTTCCATTCATCCTGTACTGGGCTCTTGTGTATCTGTAGTCTGACACTAGCCATTTTAGCTACTTTAAGGTCAACCTCAGTTTAAGCTAAATTCCTTCTGACTGGCTGCCCTTCACAGACAAAATATCATGGTTCCAGTGTTTAGTGTGGCTTCTTTATTTTTAAATTCATGCTTATTGTGACGTCCAGATTAGTCACACCACATGTTTGTTAGCCATCCATCCATTCTCTTCAGCTTATCCTGTTCAGGGTCACGTGGGCGCTGGGGCCAATCCCAGCTGTCATAGGGCACAGAGAGGCAGGGTACAGTCTATATAGGTCACCAGCCTGTTGCAGGGCTAACACAGAGAGACAGACAACCATTCACACTCACATTCACACCTTTGGGCAATTTAAAATCACCAATTAACCTAACCCCAGTAACTGCATGTCTTTGGACAGTGGGAGGAAATCAGAGTACCTGGAGAAAACCCACTGAAACACGGGGAGAACAAGCAAACTCCACACAGAAAGACCTCAGACAAGGTGGAATCAAACGTAGGACCTTCTTGCTGTGAGGCACACGTTTGTTAATAAAATCAAAATAATTTTGAACTATCAGGCTTGTGGAATCTGCATACAATCTTAATACCATCTGCATACTGGCACACCCTCATTTCTCTATATAAAGGAACACATTTACCTCCAGGTGAAGCAGAGAAAGTGGTGATGATGTTTCAAAAGAGAAACCTACTCCACTAAAGGAGGAAAGCAGGATGAAGTCAGACTGAAAAACTGAAACAGTTGTGTACAAAAAGGAAACCAGAAAAGGCACAGCCAAGGCTGAAAAAATGGTTATCGCAAGTTGCAAGACACTCAAAGTTGATATGAAAAAAAGATCAACAGACTACAAGAAAAATAACATAACAAGTGGAGGACAAGGACCAGGTGATCTGTCAGTCTGAGGCTCACTGTAATGAAAGAAAGAAAGAAGGAAAAAAGACAGATGCAGATTCTCCAGCATATGTTGAAAAGGGTCAAGAATTTAGACTTTAAGTAGGTACCGGCAGCACTTAGCTAATAGCTATAGCATTGGTCAAGTCCCAGTCAAACAGTGATAAGTGTTTCAACTTCTACTTGCCACTGTTCAGGTCTGCTTGTTGGGATTAAAAAAAAAAAAAATATATATATATATATATATATATATATATATATATATATATATATATATATATATATAAAACCATTTCTTTTCTTACATTGTCAAACATAACAATTTACCATATCTTTCTAAATAACTTATAAACATTAACCAAGAGGGGAAAAAAAACAGGAACAAAAAAGAAGACAAAAAGCAAAAAAATTAAAATAAAAATTAAAAAATAAATACATGAAAATTCAGGGGAGCCCTAGATTATAAAAACTCTGGTCTTCTTACTGATATATAGCTCTTCCACTCTTCCCAGACTCTATTAAATTTATCTATCTGCAATCTATTGGAGAAAAGATTTTTAAAATTATGTAAATTTAAGTTTTGAATTGCCATGAACCAGAGCCTGTAAATGTGTGATCTATTGGATAGAAATTATGAGAAATGGCAATAAGTCTGTTTAATTATACTTAATCTGTATTTTCTATTACTTCAAAAACACTACCATATCTACAAATGTTTTTCAGGATTTGCCGGAGGAAACCGAACACGTTATTCACATGCACTTTTGTCTATGATATCTAGAGGTTGCTTAATTTCATTTTAAAACATAGATATTGGTTGTAAAATGTGCCTGCAGAAACAACCTATGCAGTCATTGTTTTAAAGGAGGACAGGCTCAACTAAATACTTCATAAACACTTACACAGACATAGAGACTGGTTGGTGACCACCTGGCAACCACTGGTCTCTAAGGAAAAATGTGTATTTCCCAAGCTGTTGTTGAGTGGTTGCTGGATGTTGCTTGCTGTTTTGGAGCTTCTGTTAAAAAATGTAACTGTCACAGCACATAAGTGACAGTTTCCATGAAAGCCACCCTCCTCTAAACAGAAACATTGCAAGTGCTGTCTGAAAGAATGTGTGCATATGTTGCCTGTGCAGACTCCCAGCAATACCAACTGAACCAAGCAAGACTTACATAACATCACCATTTTGAGCGTTTCTCGCCGAGAAACGCTCATTTTGGCCATTTCAAGGATAACTTCACAAACTTCAATCAAACTGCTTCCAAACATGTTTCTAAATGATTCTCCTTCAATCTCATATGATTTCCAAGCAGAACCCCGTGTTTCACCACGATCCTGCAAGCACAGGAGCTTTTATGTGCGTTTTGAGCGTTTCTCGCTCAGAAACGCTCATTTTGGCCATTTCAAGGATAACTTCACAAACTTCAATCAAACTGCTTCCAAACATGTTTCTAAATGATTCTCCTTCAATCTCATATGATTTCCAAGCAGAACCCCGTGTTTCACCACGATCCTGCAAGCACAGGAGCTTTTATGTGCGTTTTGAGCGTTTCTCGCTCAGAAACGCTCATTTTGGCCATTTCAAGGATAACTTCACAAACTTCAATCAAACTGCTTCCAAACATGTTTCTAAATGATTCTCCTTCAATCTCATATGATTTCCAAGCAGAACCCCGTGTTTCACCACGATCCTGCAAGCACAGGAGCTTTTATGTGCGTTTTGGGCTTTTCTCGCTGAGAAACGCTCATTTTTGCCATTTCAAGGATAACTTCACAAACTTCAATCAAACTGCTTCCAAACATGTTTCTAAATGATTCTCCTTCAATCTCATATGATTTCCAAGCAGAACCCCGTGTTTCACCACGATCCTGCAAGCACAGGAGCTTTTATGTGCGTTTTGAGCGTTTCTCGCTCAGAAACGCTCATTTTTGCCATTTCAAGGATAACTTCACAAACTTCAATCAAACTGCTTCCAAACATGTTTCTAAATGATTCTCCTTCAATCTCATATGATTTCCAAGCAGAACCCCGTGTTTCACCACGATCCTGCAAGCACAGGAGCTTTTATGTGCGTTTTGAGCGTTTCTCGCTCAGAAACGCTCATTTTGGCCATTTCAAGGATAACTTCACAAACTTCAATCAAACTGCTTCCAAACATGTTTCTAAATGATTCTCCTTCAATCTCATATGATTTCCAAGCAGAACCCCGTGTTTCACCACGATCCTGCAAGCACAGGAGCTTTTATGTGCGTTTTAGCTTCTCGCAGCAATACGTAACTGAACGAAGTAAAATA